>JAECUM010018232.1:0-99491 GCA_016617855.1 Megalonaias nervosa
AAAAAAAAAAAAAAAAAAAAAAAAAAAAAAAAAATAAAGCAACCCATCTCTTACAAGACATAAAGAACGAGCACATGCATGCATCACATATATATACTGTTTAGAGTCTTGAAATCCAACGACTGTGTGAAGTAAATGTATCGGAATGGTGTAAACAGGTTTATTTCGTTGCTTATTTTGACATTAAAATACTTGAGCTGTAGACTGAAGCACGTCGGGGAGGAACTGTTATACTGTTATACAGGCTATGAATGACATTCTCATATTTGCAACGTGTTGATCCTAGCTACACTCATGAGACTTTTCGGTGTTTATTTCCGAAAGGGGACCGTACATTGATGCAGTACATTCCACCATTATTCGCTAATTTCGTACTCTCTATTGGCTTGATTCAGACACGACACTATTTCTTTCATTTGCATTTGGCTCATATGTGCTCGTTACACATGAAAATAAGAGTGTTGGCCACTCTTATTTTCTTTGTAACCGTCCCCTTGTGGTTGGGCAAAGGTTTTTCAGGAAAAACAAAATTGCACGCACGAATTTCAATTTGTGGGCACGTCAGCAAAGCATTACTTGAACTATGACATACGTGACTATGCAGCGATTCAGAACTTGGCAAACAGCGATTGGTTATAAGGATTTCCAATGTATAAATGCGCCAGAGATGACCAATTTCATAATTTGAATAACACCATGACTTACTAGTTATAGCATACTAGACTTTTAACAGTTTTATTGATTCGTTTGTATATGGTTCAAGTATATGGTGACATCTGGAAAAGGACTGGGAAAGATTTATATGAGCTCTGAAACTATATTTTAAACGCAGTAATTTCCCCTCAGCACCGGTTGAGTTGTTCGGTTCCTTGACACAAATAAGCAGGAAGGTATCAACGAAGATGCAGCTTTGGTTACTTCTGTCAGGCTTTCTTTTATTAGCCGCCGTTGTCAGGTGTGATGAAGGTGGCAGTAAGCAAGACGATGCAGGTATAAACATGTATTGGAAGTAATTTTGAACTAATTGTACAGGTTTCATGCAATTGCATTGAATGAAGACAGGTGCCGCTAGCAACTAACCGAGTGGCAGGTGCACATAGCCTCGGGTAGTCCTGTAATGTAAGACATAGCACATGTTGTTTTTGTTTTAGTGCTGTGTCCCATCACCCCCCAAGAACAAAAACATCGGGTGATGTGTCTTACGTTGTAGGACTAAGCCTCGGGTGGAATTAACGGGACACAAGTTAGCGAGGAGATATTCGTATGCACAATATGTACACGGGCGGCAGAAACCGTGCAAAACACGCAGATAATGTCTCTGTAGTCTTTGGTTAAAATGACATAAGGTACATAATTTGCACAACATATGAGCCGGTTCACGAGAAAACTTACCTTAGGAATACACTTTCGATATTTACCTTCTGTTGCATTTTCTGATAATGTTTTGAAACCATAATAAAATAAAATTTAGCACCACAGTATGTCATTTTTTAAAAATTATTGGGCCTGAGAGGGAATCCATATCGTTTTCATAATCCAACGCCATGACATTATGGTACCGTTGCACACATTGTGGTGAAAAATACAGGTGAAATGCAAAAGTAATTTGTAATTTTACCTGTATTTGTACCTCCAAGTGCAATTGGATGAAGTTACATGATGTTTATAATAAAGTTCTGACTTCAACAATCATTTTTCATATAAGTTCGTGTATCTGTTATATAAAGTAAAATATGGGTAATTTAAAAGGAGAGTGCATTTTTAATTTCTTTTCTCAAACAATTTGGCAATGACAGATTATGTACTACAAATCTGTGTTGTATTTCAAGGGTTAGCCAACATTCGATACAACTTGCATGCTGCCATGTATCTTTGTAAATGTCTTTATAATTCAGTTAAAGGTTGGCATTTCATATTTTGTAGCAATTTGTTTAAAGCTATAAAATTAATTGATGTAAAAGTAATTTAAAATATATGTATACATAAGAGTATTGTAAAAGAATATTTAACTTTTACCTAGAATTATCTCCCTTTATACATATGGAGGTCAGAAGCAGCAAAAATATCTGGCACATGGGTCAGGAGTTTAAAACTCGGCATTTGCAAATTGTTTTGATCACTCTTGAGCAGAATACCTTATCTCACTGTAAATTTTCAGGCTATGTATTCTGTTAACTTTTTTAGCAAGAAACTTCATCTCAAATACCCAGATTTTGACAGTTGTATATTTATTTGCATTGAAACAGAGTCAGAAAGCTTTATAGATTTTTAATAAATTCTGCCCCTCAGCTAGATTGCCAGTTTTTATGACATAGGTATACTCCAAATGTCGCACTGCATTTCACAGTTTTTGGTTTGAGCACAAGTTATATGCCCATAAAGATGACAGAATATGGGGTCAGGTCTCTTTCTATGGCAAAAGTAGCCAGTAACTGCTAGAGTGGACAGTGGAACTTCAGAAAGGTTACCTGAACAGTGCAAATGAGAAGTGGTAAAGAGCATGTCTTTTTTTTACTTTAGCATAACAGGACACCAGTGTCTGTCATGCTTTTCAAAATTCTGCTGTTGATCATAGCAGACATTTTTTGTCATTTATGGGCATATGAAATGAATAATTTGGTTAGACATTCGGACAGTTGAGTAATCAAATTGGTACACTGTATCATGTTAGGAAATTTTTAATTATTTAACAAGATTATATTATGGATACAGTCTGATTATTTAGTCAGTGTCCTGTGCACAGCCATGCTTTATGAAAAGGTTTCACCCTCCTGAACTGTAGCATATTGGTTCATTTTCATGCTTGTTTCATTGCAGATGATGATGTTGAAGATGAGGAAGAGAAAAGTACTGAAGTCAAAGAGGAGGATGATGTATTGGTGCTGGACACCAAAAACTTTGATGATATTGTCTACTCCAAAGACACAATTCTGGTAGAATTTTATGCTCCTTGGTATGTTCATCTGCCAAAAATATAAACTATAGATGATAGATTCTTGATCCTTCAAATGCTTATGTTTACTCTTCTACATGTCATGTATAATTTCCAAACATGCTTAAGAAAAAGACTGACATGATTTATTTTGTGTGCTGGAAAAAGCTCCTTTTAAGAATATTCTTTTCCAAATCTTAGTTTTAATCCCTTATATTCAAGTGTTCTCTTTGAAAATTTATTGTTTTTTAAATTGTATTCTTTAATGATGATACAAAGTTGATTTCATGCAAATTATGCATTTTGCAAGTGTTATTAAGAAATCGAGTCTTACATATTATTATAACCTGGCAAGTGTATATCACTGGCATTGGACAGTAACTTTTCATGGTATCAAACAGGCATTGGACTGACTTTTATAGTACCAAACATGCATTGAAGTGACTTTTCATAGTACCAGTGCCACATATACCTTGGACTGTGAATTTTTTTGGTACCAAACATGCATTGGACAGTGACTTTTCAAAAGTGCCAAACGGGTATTGGACTGTGAGTACCAAACATGCATTGGACTGAGACTTTTCATAGTACCCAAAAAAGGCATTGAACAGTACCTTTTTAAGCTTCCAAAAAGGTATTGAACATTGCATTTTCAAAGTTTCAGGCAGGCATTGGACTATGACCTTTCAAAGTACCAAACATATTAGTGACTTTTCAAATTACCAAAAAGGCATTATACAGTGACCTTTAAAATGATCAAACATACATTGTACAGTGACCTTTAAAATGATCAAAAAGGAATTGTACATGACCTTTAAAATGATCAAAAGGCATTGTACAGTAACCTTTAAAAAGATCAAACAGGCATTGTACAGTGACTTTTCAATGTTCAAACAAGCCAGAAATTGTTAATAGCATAAGACATACTTGTAAAAAAGGGGATCTCATGTTCATTCTAATTGCATATCCATCTGAAATAATTTTGTCATCTTTTTCTGTTTTGGTGATTGTTAGCACAAAATAGCATTGTCACTTTTTTTTCTTTATCGAGTTTCTGTTGTTTTCAGTTGAGAAGTTTTGTCCAGTTTTTCATTTGTGTTGAGATTTCAAGCACTTGCCTTGTTAAAAACTAAAATCCTGAGGATCTCAACATTGAGATATACAAGCTGACAATCCAAATTTAGGTTTACTTTTCATCTTCGATTTCTGCCTTCTAACTTGTTATTAGAAAGACCTGTCTAATGGATTTTTAGAATATCAAGTTATTTCTTGCGCTTTTTCAGTTCAGTATTGTATTTTTTGCATACTGGCAATTTTGTCATGGATTCAGTTTCTTGGATTTCATTTCACAGGAAAGAACAATGTACAAACTTGAAACTTTTGAGCACATTTTTCTTCATTGAGTGAATTATGAAAAATATTGTTTTCACTGGGGTGAGTAAATAACATCAAACCTGTGAGATTTAATCTGCCATTTTGTCACTAATGGTAAATAAGGCTAGTTGTCATGCAGGAGCACAGGAGTACTAGGTTTAAATCGCACAATGTGCTTTTTTTAAAATTTCTGTTTATGTGTAATTTACTTTGAATTAGGAAAACGAATTGTATTCCCGTTGATACATTATATGTGAATATACACAAAACACACTAGAAAATAAAAGATGAACAACTGAGGGCTGTTTCAGTAAAATATACATGGGACCCAGGAAAAGCATTTTTAATGTAGAACAGTCACCCATAGATGCAGTTTAGAATTTTGAGTTGTTTTCATATGAACTCTTTGGATAATCCGAGTACCCTGGCATATATTTGTATAAAAGTGCCTTCCCTGGGTACCATGTATCTTTAGTGGAATAGCCCTGACCTTGTTAGGTGCAATATAAGATGAAATTGGCTACTTCAGTCTGTTGTACATATTACTAGCAAGTACATTTAAGCATTAAATAAAAATGATGTATGCTTGTTCTGTTTGAACACTAAATATACTTCATCTCATTCTTTGAAGAACTCGAGTATGTTCACACACTGTATGAAATACATCCATTATTCATTTCATACAAGCAGATATTCTTTTTTAAAAATCATTACTGTTATTGCCTTAGAGCAGAGATATCAGAGAAGACGGGTAAAGTCCAAATTGTATATTGTGTACATATTCCTACTGTGTTAATATTTTGTGCTTCCAGGTGTGGTCACTGCAAATCTCTGGCTCCAGAATATGCAAAGGCTGCCAAGCTTCTGAAGGAATCACAGCCACCGATCTTTCTTGCCAAGGTAGATGCCACAGTGGAAACTGATCTGGCTTCAAGGTAATGGTGGGCATTTTTATTGACCCACAGTTTGCTAAAGCCAGGTTCTGCCAGATTGAAAATACAATGATGCCTATATCTCATACCTCTGAATCGCAAGAAGATTGCTAAAATTGATTTAACAAACACTGACATGCTTTAATAGACTTAACTGTTGGAAAATCACGACTCGACTCTAATCCATCAGATCTGCCTTTCTTTCAGCACTACCCCTCCAGTAGCCATTGTACTTGAATACACAAAAGTAACTAAAGTATACAGGTTCTACATTTGTTTTGTTTGTTTTAACAGCACTTTTAACACATTATTGGTTATATCATATGTAGGAAATGGGAGCTAAGTTCAGCTGTGGAAGTTAATAAGGTAGATTTGCCAATGGAAAATCCATGGAGACAAGTAAAATCAGTTACTCAGTATATCCAGAGGGCATGAATGGCCAGATAAAGGTACGTCAAGTAATTATAACATGAAAATAAGCACTGACTTGGAAAATTTTTTCCTTGCCAACCTTTAAAAATGAATAGTCCATGATTTTGGTCTTCGATATTTGCTCAACCCTGCTTGGTACGCAAATATATACAAGACCACTGGTGCGTTCCATGATGACAGCTTGTGAACATTCTTGATGCCAAATTTCTGATTTGATTTTGATTAAGCTTGTATCATCCATATCTTGGACAAGTTCGACTACGAGTGACATCCACACCTTTTAAAAAGAGGTGATCTTTCGTCAGATGGGCAGAGCTTGTGTACACTCTAGAGATCAGATTTTGATTAGATTTGGTGTGTCAGCTTGTATCATCAAGATCTGAGATGAGTTTTGATTATGAGATAGTTCCGTGCATATTATTGAGATTCAAGCCCGATCAGATTGGAATTGAACTGCAACTCTCATGTCACGAGTTGAATGCCTTAACCACTGAACCACAGCAGCTCCCATGGGTGAAAGGATCTCAGTGATTTCCAGGTTTTGACAAGAGGGGTAGAGTCCCAGATATGGAAGGACAGACTCGGGAATCCATACTGGCTACACAGATTAATTCCAAGTGTATGTACTTTAAGGGTGAGGCTATAAACAGCTTCTAAGTTGTGAATCATGAGGCAGTACCCAGTAGCAAGGAGAGATCTAGAACTTGGAAGTGCAAGTCCTATAAACGACATGTAATTATTATATCAGGAAAGTTGTCCTATATGTATGTGTAATGTGTCAGGGTTTAGGAAGAACACTTGTCCTTGGGCTGAACACATGCAGAATTTCACATTGAGAATGGATCTAAACGCATTTCTGCCCTTTTCAAATGGCAAAGTTAACATCATTTAACATTTGATGTGTATCAGTTAAAAAGTCAACTGGTCATTAGTCTGGAACATCATATAAAGGAAAGGACTTTGTTATTTTACACAGGTATCTGATTTAATATGATTTTATTTGATTGATAGTTACAATGTTAAATATTTTGAACACATGTTGCGGTTTCAAAATTGGAGTTCGATTTCTTAGTGGTTTTGCATTTCAGTAATTCAGGTGTCAGTTTGATGTGGGGAAAGAGAGGAGGAATCACACCTTTGAGTCAGACCTCTGTTTCATCTGGCCAGACAGTACTATTAGATGCCACAGGTGACTGGTATTTTCAAGACTAAAGGTGTATTGATACATCGGCATGCCAAAGGGAAGATGCCAGAAGATATTCCTATAAAGTGTGTACTTTTCACAAGAAATATGTTGCAATCTTACATGCAAATGGGTATTTAAGTGTCTCGGCCAGTTATTACAGCCATCTTTCACACACTGCATGTAGTTGTATTCTATCTATAAAGCAGTTAATGTCGAGACAACAGCCAGTTGGTCGAAATCTTGCTCAGGAATTGTTAGAATTCTTTTTGCCAATCAACAATCTTCCCTTTGAGTGGTGCCCATGTGTAGCTTCCTACAATGGAGATTTGACCAATATGGATCATTAGTACGAAAGCTTGTGCAGATTGAGATGTTTGAAATTTTTCAGTTACCGACATGTCTCATGGAAAGTAAGTAGATGTTTATATAAATATATGCTGGTGTTTTTACTTTGGTGTGACAAATGTACTAATAAAGTCACACAATGTGGAAAATGGGTTAATCTGGAGCAAGCATAACAGTGACTGACCAGACGAAAAGCATAAAATTTTGACATTCTCCATTTCATAACTTCTCCCATATCTCACTTGTAAAGATGTGTGATACCTCATTGAAAAGGATGATTATGACACATAGAATAGTGATAGGTTTCACAAATACCACCAAGTAATCAAAGGCTATATGTGCAACTGCTATTTCTCAAGTTACAAACCGTATTTCTTATTATTTTCATGATTTTTGCCCATTTTATTATCAAACAACCAGTTTCGTTAGTAAAGCATAAGCAGTGTAGTGGTTAAGTGTATTGTGTCAAGTATAATGAAAACAGGAACAAGTAACTCTTGCAGCTTGTCCCAGGGACAAGTGCTTGGGAACATTTATACACACATGCACATTCACACGGTGATATGTCAGCTGTACAGGTGAGTGATGTCAGGCCTACTTGGGCCTCGTTTTCACTTTTCCGCTGTTGTTTTTATGGAGATAACACCATACTTAAGTAGTTACAAGATGTAGATAACTTGGATTGCATGACGTAGACAGTATGAAGGGTTTTATGTTTGGAAATTACCGAATTAACCATAACTATATTGACATTTTTTTTCTTGTATACTTATTTTAAGTCGTGTGTGATTCTTCAAAACAGATGCATCATTTTTCTTCAGATTTGATGTGAGTGGCTATCCCACATTGAAGTGGTTTAAAAAAGGGGAAGTGTATGATTATGATGGCCCAAGAGAAGCTAATGGTAAGTCCTTAGCTTTGCTTTTCAGTTTATCACTTCACGAGGCCAAGTGGTATGGTCCTTCATTCTTCATCTGTCATGCATCATCCATTCACAGTTACCATTTACAACAATCTTTTAATGCAGAATGTATTAAATTTGAAGGACTCCATCCTGACTTGAAGCTGGTATTTATTATGTCAATATACCGTAAGATATGGCCAATGATACTAAAGATGGAATAACCTTCTCAAAAACCCCTCAAAAGAATTTGACAAAGCATCCTGGCTTATGAAGGTATTCCAAATTTGTTCATATAATGCTGATTTTTGCCATCAAATAAGGACACTGCTGTTCAGATGGAAAAAATATTTAAACAACTTCACAAAAACAGTGCATATAAGGCTATCTTGGCCAAAATGATGTTGAATACGAGTCTGATGTACATGCTGGATGGACAAAAACCAATGGCATGCAGGTCAACCCCTCTTTCAGCAGTTTTTTTAAATTAAATGTAGAAAAGGCAGAATACCAAGCCAAATTAAAATATAGACTATATAAATTTAAAAAGTGGCATGAAGTTTTCATTTCTTGTCGCAAACTTTTTAGCCCATCATGATCTTGTGCTATTATACTCTATAGCTCTTTAAGGTTTTAGATAAATATGAATTTAAAATGAAATTATAAAGTAAAGATATTTATTTCATCCAAATGTCTGTCTTAAAATGGACTTGAAGCCCTAATATAATGTTGTGGAGCAGATGAGAAATCTTGCATAGTTGGTGAAGCACTGATTTAAGAAAGTGAATCGCATACAAATTTCAGATGAGTTCAATAATTAGCGAGATCCATGCATATTAATGTTATCTTGCATGTTACCACTTTCTAGGTGACATTTTTGATCTGATTTGGATGAACTTGGAATATGTGCTTGTATCAGCAAGATCTTGTGGAAGTTCAGTAATGAGCGAGATCTGTATACACCAATTCACTGATCCTGCATCTGATTGGCTGATTTGATATTGAGCAAGATCCTTGCATAATGGAGTAATGTTGCATCTGATTTACTGAGATTGTTACCTTTCAGGATGTCACATTTCTGATCTGATTTTGATTAAACTTGCTTATATCATTAACCCTTTACCTCATGCAAGCGCCTTTGGACGCCTCTACTCCATGCGCATGGAATCGCCTTTGGATGCCTCTACCCAATTTGCATGTAAGCGCCTTTTGACACCTCTACACCATTCTCATGGAAGAGCCTTTTGACACCTGCTGTAAACCTTAGCCATTTTGAGCGGATTTTCATAGTGCCACCTTTGGGGAAAACCCCCTATTAGATACATTCATTGGTGCAAATAACCATTACATCAGATCACGTGGTCGCAGTTTATGCTCTGGTTGAAATCTGCTATTGAAAGTAACTGGGTCGTATTCTCCACGCTCCAAAATGGACGTCGCGGATTTCGTTCAGTACTTGAGTTTTCACGATTAGAATCACAACTATGAAAGCTTCAATAACTTAGGTAAAGGCTCTGATATTGATGTAGACGCAGACAAAGAACTAGTAAATTTCGAGTATGAGAAATTACAGCTACAGTTGGTCACATGGCTTCACTGACTAGACGGTGAACAAGTTCTCTCAAGATTTTAAAGCACATAAAAAATTCTTCTGTGAAAAATAATTATACAGCTATAATGATCGGATTTAACTCGTAAACCTTTCCATACATAATATATGTGTACCAAATATGTAAAATGGTTAAAATTGCTGTTAAAAGTAACATATACTACATTGCTTAACAGTTAACAGGCAGGCCTATGCGTATGGAGTCGAATAGGTAACGTGTTCTATTTATAGTGCACTGCACTGGGTAACTTTGCTACATGTATATCGAAGGGCTAAAAAGCCACACACTCTATGAGGTAAAGGGTTAAGGTCTCAGAAGAGTTTGATAATGAGCAGCACCTTGTTCTTGCATCTGACAGGATGAGCATGTTACTCCTGTTGAAGTCACATTTTTAAAATCGGATTTTGAAAAACATTTTTTTTTATCAAACTTTGAAGTAGGTTCTTCTGCCATAGAGACCTTGCATGTGTTTGATAATAAGATCCTTGCATAATGAAGTAATTTTGTATCTAATTGGCTAAGTGTGTGAACATTCCTGAGGTCTTGTTTCCAAAAACTGATTTTGATCAAACTTGGAATTTATGCTTATATCATCAACATGTTGGACAATCCATGCATATTAATCAGGTGATCTTGCTGATGATTGGCTGAACATTTTACTACTTTATAATCATAATTTTGATCCTATTTATGTCAGAACAGGAATAAAGGCTTATAGGATCAAGGTCTTGGACAATATTACCATTGAAAAGGATACACACATATTGATAAGGCAATCTTGCATCTGCTTGGTTGAGTTTATAGCCACTCGTAAAACCATATTTTTGAACTGATGTTGAACAAACTTAATATGTATGCACATAATAATGAGATACCTTGCATGTGATTGGCTGAGTAGTCATCTCCATACATTGAGAGACTTTGTTATTCCATTTCTGTAAAACTTAGTAAACAAGTTTATATCAAGATCTTGCATGACTTCAGTTATGAGCATATTGCATATTAATTGTGCTGTTATCTTTAGAACAAATTTGTATCAGGATATAGATTAATAGATCAAATCAAGATAATATAAAGTTTAGGAATATGCAGTATGCAGCACAGTGCACCATATTTGCTGTACAAAAGCACGATCGTAAGATACATCACATAGACATTTACTTAGGGAAATTAAATACTTGAATCGCTAGGTTGAATAGAAGGGATAAATATATGTCATATCTGTTTTTGGCACGAGGAAATTACCAATTGTTTATGGAGATTGCTGAATAATTTTTTCATTAAAAAATGCTGATTTTTAAGTCTGATTAAACATTTTTATGGAGTACATATGTAACAAAGGCATTTTTTATGACTATAATAATATCACACATTTGTACAATGTGTGGCCATTGACCTTTAATAGAATTTGACCAGTGCTGAAAGTATGAAAACTTTAAAAACCTTCAAACATTTGTTTTCATAATGCTTGCAATCAATAGGAATGAAAGAAAATTCAAGAGAAAGCATCCATCTAACCCAGAGAAAGTTGAAAAGAAGATGAATCACACCATTAATAGACATTTTAACAACTATGTGTTCCAAATTTTATTTCCCATCTACAGTTTTAATATTGGTTTGGGGGCCTTCCATTAGATATAAAGTTGGAGGGTGAGTTGCCAAAGTAGGCGGTGGGTTTGGGGGACATCCTCCAATTGGGGATACAGGGGTTTTTTTTGTTAAAGTAGCTGAATGTAAAGTGAAAGTAGCCAGGTAAATCACCTGGCTCCCTGCTGAGAAGGAAAGCCCTGGATGTGAATTTGCCTGCAAAAACTGACACTGCCAGTCACATAGATCAGGTTTAGTTGGGTCTCTTTGTTGATATCAGATTTTTTTATGCCTAGACATGAATGTGGAAGGGACATTACCCTTGTCTGCCCAACCTTCTGCCTGTTGGTTCTTCCATTTGTCTATCAGTAGATGGGGAGATGGGATATAAATAATACATTTCTAGTTGGAATCTATTTAAAGGCTGTCACTGAAAGAGTTGTTAGACTGAATGTGGTTTGGAATTAATGAGGGACATAATTTATGTTAAGTATGCATCACTTATATTAAGATTACTGCTGTAAAAGCATTTACTATTATGGGCATGAATTTTCATGGTTTTGAGAAATCTGACATTTGTCTGTGTTTAAAAGTTAGATTGAACACAGAACAATACTGTGAAATATCCGACTAATGTAATTATTTTGCCAGTTTCACTACTTTAATATGTTACAGTATTTTAATACATTACAATGTACATATATTACTGATGTAATGCATTCCATTATTTAATTCCACAGGTATTGTAAGCTACATGAAGGAGAGAGCAGACCCTAGTTGGAAGCCTCCTCCAGAAGTAGTTGTCTCCCTTGCCAAAGATACCTTTGATGACTTCATTCAGCAGGAAATAAGCCTTGTGGAATTCTATGCGCCATGGTAAGCACTTCTATTTATTCAGTGTGTTTTGGGAGAGGGGTATTTATGCAATGCCTTTGAAAGCATGTTAGGTGAACAGATCTTTCATTGTTATTGATGGCATAGCCAAACTAGGTTAAGGTTTATTTTAACTTTACATAAGAAGAAGAACTTTTATTGTGCTGTAATTTTATAAGATTTATCAGAGGGGAATATATATTTAACTGGATTGTTATTTTGCCTAAAATTAAAAATCTTGCACTGGGCAAACACCAAAAATATGACTGTGAGACTCTATGATCCTTCTGTAGGTCAAGAGACAGAGTGTCTCAGTAGTTGGTGTGATAAACTGAACCAAAAAAGTTCTGGTTCATACAGTAACATTGGATTAGTCCAGGTTAACTAGTATGGTGTGTTCTTGTGCAAGGCAATTTACTCCAGTTTGCACAGTGCTACAAAACCTGCTTGTGTTACTTTGCCATGAATCATTAAACCAAAACTGCTGTTGGTCATCAATGTGTTGTGTGTACATTTCAGACTTTCATAGTGATCTTCTATGAATATTTTTATCCATTCAGTATTACTGGATTTTCCTGTTATTAGTGACATAGTTTCATTTGTCAGATTTGGACAAAACAAAGGTGATGAACTAGTCGAACAAAAATAGTGGGCATTTATTTACTTTTGAAAGAAATGGACAGATTTTCATTTTCATATTTACTTGAGATTACATAAGATATACATATTTTTCTTGCAGTCAAAGACAAATTTTGTCTATAGGTTTTGCATTGGTCTGATATTTAATCATTATCTTGACATTTTGGGAGAATGATGTTGGGACTGCATCCACAGGATCGACAACATGTTAAAGTTTTCATGCAAGTCTATAACTTAAAGATAGGCAGGATGTAGTGTTCTGGGGGTCCTGGTTGGCCAAGTGGTCTAAAGCACTGGCCGTTATAGGTCACTGACATCTTACCTCTATCGATGTGGTTTTGAGTCTGGGGCTCATCCAGTGTGGGGATGTGAGAAAGCTTGCTAGTAACCTCTCATGAGTTGATGGTTCTTTTCAGGGTTTTATTCCCAGGTTATTCCTGCTCCAAATATACTGGCCATTATAGCCTATATCATGTGCTGAAAAATAGTGTTAACCCTGGCAAAACACAGTTCTATAGAGCCTTTGTTTAGAGAATGAGCAACTCAGTATTATATATACACACACAAATTAGCAGGCAAGCAGTATTATATATTTCCCTGTGTTTCTTGAAACGTTTGCTGATAGGAATCCCTATTTTGTATACAATTTTGATTCCAGGTGTGGTCATTGCAAGAAACTAGCCCCTGAGTACGAGAAGGCTGCTAAACAGCTGATCAAGCAGGATCCACCAATACCCCTTGCCAAGGTGGATGCAACTGCTGAAAATGAACTTGCCAGTAAGTATGGAGTGACTGGCTACCCCACTCTGAAAATCTTCCGCAAAGGAAGGGCTCAAGAATATAAAGGACCTAGAGATGAAATGGGTAAGTGAACAGTAGCTCTTGCAATTTGTGTTTTGAATAGTTAGAATATACTCTTTAAACGTATTTTGTGTTTCTCTTCATACTGTGAATTTGTTACTTTTGGGGGAGTTTCCAGTTTCATGATAATGGTGAAGATTTACATTTGTGTCAGTACTTAAATGTGAGAGTTCAGGGGTTCAGTTGCTCCTGGAAAAGAATCACGGTTCCTTGGGTCATTAAAGACCCTGAAACAGGTAATGAGAACAATGAAAGGAAAATTGATTGGGGATTTTGTTGGTTTTTTTTTTTTATTGATTTTAAAAGCACTTTTAGCACATTATTATCATGCCAAGGAAATGAGAGCTAAGTGCCTTTCCCAGCGACACAGATTTAACGTACTACAGCTGACCTGGGTGGTTACACAACTGGCATTTCTTGAATTAAAATTCTGTACCAACCAAGTTACCAAAACATTGAAAATGTGATAGAGACTATATGCATGAAGAATGAAATGCAGGATGAAATAAAGCAGAATGACGTAGTGATTCCGTTCTAACGAATGGTCAGAAACATTAAACATTCCTAGATTAAGATTAGATTGGAACTTTCACTTGTTGAACTGCTTAGTGAGTAAACTATTCTTACAAAACTTGGAATATTCAAATAATATCTCAAATAATCATTGCCAGAAGAAAGTTATACCCAGAGGAATTCATTTAGAGTCGTGTCACTGTGTCATGTTGATTGATAAGCGTTCATACAAGTCTGACTCTGTTACAAGCGTATGAGAAAAACAACTGGGATGAAGCCTGTGTATATTCTGCAGTGCAATTCTGAGGTACATTATAGACATCTAATCGAGATTTAAATTATCTACAATTGGAAAACTTGCTGCATTCAACCAGATTTCTCTTAAAGTATATTATCCTTGATATATCATTTACAGTCTAACAGAAATAAATACATCATCCACATCTTGGGCAGTTAAAATAATTAATCATAGTCATACTTAAATAAAAGCTTCCTTTTACATGCCCAGTTCATCCTACCACTGTCATCCCGTCTTTTTAGAATGATGTAGGAGTGTGCAGGATATCCAATGCTTTACACATTTTATCATATGAGAATGAAAAAGTGAATATTGCCCCAAAGTCACTTTGAATCGTAATAGAGGACGTATTTTTGAATGCAATTGCAGGCATGTAATGATATGTATCACAATATCTCCAATGTAGATTGGTGTTACCATTTTGTCAGAAAGTTTCAAAATGATTAAAGGGAAATGGATCCTAACTTGCATTGTATTCTGTTGATAAAACAATTTTGCTTAATTGCTTGTGTTGCCTGTACTGTTGTAACAATGGTCCATTGCAATATTGGGGTTAAAAATAAAAAGATGTACTCTAAAAATATCAGTTTCTATAATACTCTCGTGATATCATTTTCATTATGTCACAGAAAGTTTACATAGAAACACAGCATTTTGTCAGAATTAATATGCTGGTGCAATTTATCAACATTTAATTGTCAGTGTAGATAACGGAATGTATCTGTGCAATTTGGAACGACATCTGCAGAGTACAGCATACCGTATTAAAATATATTTCGCATCAAATATTGTAGGCCAGTATTCATTTTATTTCTTGGATATCAAGTCATTAATAAACAGATCAATGATTATTTGATTCCAGATTCACTATTGACAGCGAAAGAAATTTGTATATTGGTGAATTGTACACATTAAACAAAAAAATTGCAAAAATGAATATGTACTCATTCAGTGTCTTTTTGGTGCCAAATGATTTGATCTTCAGATTTCTGGGTGTGCGTGTGTGTGATTTGGATTTTTAATGTAGCTTTAACAATTTTTCAGTCATATCGCTACAGTGTTTGCAGTGTGGCAGTTTTTAGTGATGTTGAGCATTGGGGCATCATGCCACAGGCATGTAGTATCATGTCCCACCCAGTCACATTATCCTGACACAAGGCTGACCAATCCTAACACCAGCCTCTTAATGCTGAGTGCCAAGTGAGGCAGCTGTTAGTACCATTTTTATAAGTCTTAGTTATGACTCGGACGACATTCGAACCCATGACCTCCCGCATACGAGGTGGACGCTTCAACCATTAGGCCATCGGAATGGTCTCTGATATGTTTATTTCTGAACATTGTCAGAAATAGAATACACTTAGGACTAGTGCTTTTTTTGATCTGTTGGTTTATGATTTGATAGAAAGTTGTTACATCTCCATTAGTAGATCTTCAGATCAAATAATATACATTAAGGATTTAGAAGCAAGTTAGGTTTACTCTTGAGGGAAAATGGCTATAGACTGGTAATGGAGAAAACAAACTTCTAATTTGCAGATTGATAGAACTGCTTAGAAACATGACTGGTGTTGGTGAAAACTGAATAAGCAAATGGAATTAAAAACTGATCATTTCATGTTAGCTGTGAATTTTGTTCAGTTACTGTGAACTTCCTAATTTTGTACATGATACCAGTTTACTGGCCAGTTTGTGTGGATTTTGTATTTTTTCCAAACCATGAAATTAGAGACTCTTAAAACATTGATCTTTCTCAATATGATTCCTTCCCTGATCCCTAAAATTAAGTACTGATGAAAGTGTCATTTTCCATAACAACAAGATTGCGTTACTTAGGTTTCACTTTCCTAATGGCAGCACCATCATGTGTGTCAGAATTCTGAGTAAAAGTTTTGTGTTAATCTTGTGCAAATCAGTTACAGACAGGTCACATCATGACATAAGATGAAACACTGCTTCTCCAGAACCCTTAATTGGCTTATGTAAAAATGTTTAAATATTAGCTGTGAACAGTATCTCTTTGGTAGTTTAATTTTTGACGACTGCTTGTATTTGAGAAACATTGTATGTTTATTTGGTTTTTTTTGTTGTTTTTTTTTTAAGGCAAGCGTAAACTGGCTTTCAAGTTCTGCTTATTATATCTGTATTTTGTACAATTTTTCTAGGAATTGTAAACCATATGATATCCCAGTCTGGTGAGGCTTCCAAGATGCAAGTGTCACTTAAGGACCTCCAGCAATACATGGCAGAAGATGCTGTCACTGTCATTGGGTTTTTTGATAGCCTTAATGATCCTAGGCTCAGGATTTACATGGATGCAGGTAAATGATGTGTGTGTGTGTGTGTGTATGTATGTATGTATGTATATATATGTATGTATATATATATATATATATATATATATATATATATATATATATATATATGGGGTTCAAACTATATGTTGAAAAAACAGCTTGAATCACTTTTTTGGCCAAGTAAAATTTTTAATATTTTCGAACTTGACATTTTGCCAGCTGATTCGGAGACGAACCCCAGTATAATTTAATTTGCAGTCATACCTGACTTGCAATGCAAAATATCTTATGAATCTCTGATCTCAGATTCCTGAAGTACCTTGTCTGGATTTATATACTTGAGTGGACATTCCCATTGGTCCATTTATAGCACATTCATAGCTGGGACCCATGTGTCATATAGATCCTCTTATCCATAATTTGTACTTGACCCTATATGAAGTGTGCTGAAAAGTGTAATGACCAGCTTGTCACATTACATACTCAACAACTGCTTGGTTGTTTTATGAGGCAAACTGACTTCAAGAAAAAGTATTGAACAGATTACAACTGTTTAGTTCCAAGTGATAAATGGTTGTGATACCGACTGGAAGAACCTGACATGTGCACCGCTTTCTGTAACTTGAATTTGTGCTGTTGGTTCATAGATATCTCTGTCTTTGTGCTATTGGTACTGGTTTCCTTGTCCTTTTTCTAGAAATGCAGATCATCTCCTTTAATTTCAAACAAAACATGGATTCTTTCAATGCAAAATTTATGGTCACCTAGTTTCCTGAATGAATGTATGACTCGTTTAAATAAAATTACAAAACAAAGAGAAACAGTATGCACAAAATAAAGCATTGAATTTACAGAATATATGAAAAATGGAAGTATTGTTTGAAAATTTTATTTCTTGCACCTAATTGGTTTGAACTCCAATGATAAAGTGGCCATTTTCAAAATTACTTCCATTAGACATAATCATGTAAACATTTGTAAATTAATTGCTCGATTTAATGTTATTGTTTGTCACACCTGATTGGTTTGAACTCTCATGATAAAGTGGCTGGTTTCAAACAATATTTCCATTGGACAAAAAGTCTTGTAAAATTTTGTAAATTCAATACTTTAGCTTGTTTTGGTTGTATCTGTAATTACCTTTGACAGAAACTCAGAGTTGGAAGTACTTAGGCTTCTTAAACTTGTTAAAACTAGTATTACACTCTTTATAGCTAGTTTGCATATTTACAGTGACCATACAGTGTGATGCTGTTTTCAATAACTCCTCTTTTAGCAAATGATTTGAGAGATGACTTCAAGTTTGGACACGCACTGCTGCCAGAGGCCCTGAGTACATACCGAGTGAACCCAGGATCTGTGGTGGTTTTTAATGCTCCAAGATTCTACACAAAGTATGAACCCAAGTGGAACACATTCCATAAGGTATTCCATACACATATTTTAAGGGTATTGTACAAAAAAAAAGGTTCATTTAAGTGAAAAATTTATAAACCCTTTTAATAATACATTATTAATGCTGAAAAACTTTATGCCTTGTATTGCTTGTAATTAGTGACATACTTTATTGCTCAGTGTTTTGAGACTTTAATATTTCTTGTATAACAAGACCAGCAGAAGGCCTAATAATAAGATTAGAGGAGGCAGTCTAAATAATGTGACAAACATTGGTGTGTGATTATTATCAGGCAAAGATATCTTTAATAAATATTGGCCAAAATGTTGTAAAAATAGAGAGTGGGCTTATCATCAAGTATGGCTTTATCTTCGAATAAATATGGAATATCTAATGAGATGCAGGTTTAAGATAAGTATGACCAGATGGCAGGTTTGCATTAATGACACATGCAAAATGAATCTAGTATTGGAACAAATTTTCAAAGTGGCTAGTAGCCAGACATGCTACCAGGCAAAGAACTTGGTAGTAGCCACACAGGCTTCCAGGGAAAGAAATTGGTTGCCTAGCTAATAGATTCAGGACCCCAAAGAGAGCACATTAATATGAAACTGTAGATATGAGACTTACTTTCTTCCTTGTTACGGGTCATATGGTGATCTAAACTCGGCATTCTAAATAGCCCATTGGGCTACCTGAAATCCACATATGGTTAATGCCGACCCAGCATTCTTGCAGCCCCAAAGACTTCAGTCACAAGATCTTTTTATACGCCAAACATAGGCAGTAATTATGTTATAATGTTGTCAATCTGTTCCGGTGTCAGTCTGTTAACAATTTGATTTTCATGCAGCAAGTTCTGTTGTGTACAATCTACATTTGACTGTGGATGGTTTGTAGTTGGGGTATGGATAAACCCTACAAATTTCAGTCTTAAAAATTTAAAGGTCAGGGTCATTGAATGAAGGAAAATGGTTGTACAAAACAACTCTTGTTCTCCACCATCTACAGTTACCATTCTTTGTGGAGAGCTTGCACTGGGGCTAAAGTTTAACCCATTAAAGTCAGGCTCAAAAGGACCAAGGTCAAGATCTCTGAGGCTGAAAGAAGAATAACTCAGTGGTCTGACATCTACAGTTATCAACCTGTGTGGAGAGCTTGCACTTCGGATAAAGAAGAACCCAACCAATTTCAGGCTTTATTCAGGTCAAAGGTCATTATCACTGTGACAGAAGGAAGAAATATAGTTTCAGCACAATAGCTGGAGTTTTCTGTTATATCTGGTTACCAAATTTTGTGAATGACTTGCACTTGGTGTAAGAAAGAACCCAATTCATTTTAATAGTCTTAAGGTCAAGGTCCCTGTCTGAAAGAAAAATGGATACTACAGTTTTTCACTTTAGACCTGGTCCAGACTTTGTGGGTTGCTTGCCTAATGTTGTTGTTGTTGTATGGTTTAATGCCATTTTCCAGCACGAGATAGGCTGTACATGGCAGCCAGTATAAATGGTGGAGGAAGAACCCGGAAAAACCCCGGAGAAAACCACTGACCCACGAGAAGCTACATGCAAGCTTTCTCACATACCCGCATTGGCCGAACCTGAGACTCGAACCCATGCAGACAGAGGTGAGATGGCAATGATCTGTAACGGTGAGCGCTTTAGACCACTTGGCTACTTGCCTAATGATTTTTGGGTCAAAGGTCAAGGTCACTCTGAAAGATGAATAGTTCATGGACACAGTTTTAAGATATTGGCATAGGGGACTACTAAACAGGCAGACTTATTATGTCATTCACTGTACTTTGTTCGCTGAGTAATGGTGCTAGTTGTGCTGCCACCATTTGACATGGAATACCAGTGATGTAACCTGTAGCACTGACAAGTAGAGCATTATTTATTGAATTATAGTCCCACATAAACCATATTTTTTGAAGCAAATGTTTTTTGTGAAAGAAAGATGTCTGTCTTTTATTGTACATTGTTTGTCTGGCATTGACTTTTGGAGATGGTTAAGGAAAGATGTCTGGCCTTTATTGTACACGTTGTCTGTCTGACAATGACTTGTGGAGAAGGTTAAGGAAAGATGCCAGGCTTTTATTGTACACATTGTCTGTCTGACAGTGACTTGTGGAGAAGGTTAAGGAAAGATGCCAGGCTTTTATTGTACACATTGTCTGTCTGACAATGACTTGTGGAGAAGGTTAAGGAAAGATGTCAGGCTTTTATTCTATAGTATCCATCTGGCTTTGACTTGTGGATAAGGTTTGCGGCAGATTATTGTGACGTGGTTCTAGGTATTAATACCATCAGGGCTTGTTTGATTGGTCAACATGTACAACACCAGTGTAACACAGATGTCTCTTCTATTTCCAGTAAAATGTTAAATGCAGTGTGTGTGTTATTACAGTGCTATGATCCGTCATGATAAAACCCCTCGATATACAATTGCTGTTCTTACTGTACAAGTATAATCATGGATCAGTCACTATAAAGCCCCAAAGTATACCACTGCCTTTCATACTGCACAAGAATAATCATGGATCAGTCACTATAAAGCCCCAAAGTATACCACTGCCTTTCATACTGCACAAGTATAATCGTGGATCAGTCACTATAAAGCCCCAAAGTATACCACTGCCTTTCATACTGCACAAGTATAATCATGGATCAGTCACTATAAAGCCCCAAAGTATACCACTGCCTTTCATACTGCACAAGTATAATCGTGGATCAGTCACTATAAAGCCCCAAATTATACCACTGCCTTTTATACTGCATGAGTATAACCACAGATCCCATTCATTTGGCCATATTGTTTACCACCAATCAATTTATTTCACTTTATATTGGTTCTTGGCTTTTGAGAACCAATTATAATGTAACCCTGTCATTATTTTAATGATAGTGATCTTCCTGGCTTAGAAAACAAGTGGGCCCTTGCAAAAGATCAGCAGCCCATTCTTCTATATAAAGCAGTGCAAATTTAAGAAAAACAATGGTCCATTTGAAAATATTGGGCCACCAAGAAAATTTCATGGGATAAGTATTGCATAATATTACTTTTGGTGCAAAACAAATGCTATGTTTCAATTTTGTATAGGGGGCTGACTAAAACAGAAATTTAGTTTTAAATATACATTACACTTCTATTATGAATTGATGACAGCCCGTTCCAGGAAGACTTCTGGTTAGTGTACTAGTAGGACACAGCCTTGTTGGATAATGTGTATAAGGCACCCGCAATGATTATGCAGGGAATATTTTGATGCTGTCAGGCCACACAAATGTGCTAAATGTGCAGAACTGGTACTTTGTCAGTGGATTTGAAATGAGTGCTGCATGAAAACTTTGCATTCAAATCAGAACTCTCACAAATTAAAATGTACAGTGTGTGAATAATCTAAACAAATTCTGGCCATGATTTGCACTGTGTAAGGTTGTCTGCCTTATTCCTTTTCACCAAGGTGTGTCTGGTGGTCTTTTCCAGGCATAATTTACATTGTCTGTTCTCCATTCTTGTATGTTCTTAGAGTATTTGGTGAGTCGGACCTATTCTCAAGAATTCAGTTGTTAATTTGGTCTAGGGGGAGTACACAACTGATGATGTAAACAAGTTTATCCAGAAACACAAGCTACCCCTGGTGGGAGAATATCAGCACACCACTGAGAAGTTTTACAAGGACCAAAAGCCACTCTGCCTTGTCTTCTACACGGTGGACTTTTCCTTTGACTTCAGGGAAGGTAAGAAATCATTTCCATGCATCTATATACTTTCATCTGGGCTGTAGTCTATGAAATGGATCTCTTTATTAATCACATCTATCAGTCCATCTGTCAGTCTTTCTGCCTGTGAAACTTTTGATTGACACAAGATAAATTTACTGGGATTTGCTTGATTTTAATCACAGCTCTACAAGACCTTGAACAAGTTTGTCAGTCTTCTGTGTATTCATTTAGAGGAGTTATGGCCCCTGTTTTGCCATTTTCCTTGCTTTCCTTTATGTGGCATATTACTTGATATGGATTGTTGGATTTTAAACAATGTGACATCTTTATATTGGGCTCAACATTAATGTCTGCCCTATTGCTGGAGGCAGATGGAGCTAAAATCAGGGCAAGTGAAAGCTTAACAACTTTCTGAAATTGAGCAAGTGATTTTGGGGTGTTACTGATAAAAATAACAAGCAAATATTTTATAAAAATTGTAACTTAAATGATTTAACAAAGTAAACTTGTTATTTCACCGTTTTTCTTTTTTTCTTTTCATAATAAGCACAATACCTTTGCTGAAATATTTTATTCCATCCATGAAATGAAGGTTTATCTAATAGTTATCTTGATTCATTCTAATCCAGTAGACCTTTGCATGTCTCATACACATCAGATATAATGAAAAAACTTAGATTTAATTTAAAATTGATATTTCAGTTATTGTCTGTTAGAGAAACATACAGATGTTACTGTTTAAGAGTAGTTCAGCAATAATGGGTCTCTCGGAAGCACAGATAACCTTATTTTATATTATGTAGGATCAGTTCATGACTTAACCTGTGCATAGTGCATCAGTGGACTGCTGTTTTGTACGGTTTTAATTTTTGAAAGAAATGGAAATTCTACGGAAAGAATAAAAAAGTGAAGTTAAAAATGGAGAATATGAAAGAGACAAATGCAGAGCAGGATTTTGGCTAAATTTTAAGAGTCCTCATCCACCAGATATTCTCTATAGCCTATCATGTGCTGAAAAATGGTGTGAAACCCACAAAACCACATTCTTTGGTTTCATTATTTCATTATAGCTGTTCAAGATACAACGCTGAATATGGTACACTTAATTTCTTTTGTTTCATATATCTCTTGAGTCATAGTCAAGGTGTTGTTAAAAGTTAGGTCACTATTAATTTTTTTTATTCCTTTACTGCACGTTTCCTTTAATGCACTTTGAGATAAGGCTTTAAAACTTTATTTTCCATGCCTTCATGGTAGATGGTGACAAAATTTAACTGAATTTGCTTGTTATATTATCTTAGGAAAGAACTTTTATCAGACTTGCGTCAAATAGGTAAAATTCCCATGATAACACTTGTGTAACAATTAACTAAGCAGGGTTATGTAGTACTGCAAGAACTCGGTCCTGTGTGAACTATCCATGAACACATGTAAAGGTTGGTGTCAGGTGAGTTGTGTCATGCCCGCTTGGGTGTCTTGTTTGTTCTTGCTTGATAAGCCAAGTTTCTTGTGTCTAATTTTCATCAAACGTCGTGGGTAGTCTACACTTAATCAGGAGCACCTCCCTATTCTTGGCCTAAAGATCAAGGCCACTAGAGTGAAACTTCAAGTTTGGGGTCCACACAAGGCCACAAGTTTCCCCCACCCAATATCCCTGTTGACTCTGCCATCGATAGATCAGATATCAAGGTCACTGGGTGTGAAATTGCAAAATTATATTGGTTTTACATTTGTAATGGCTGTGGTTACTTGGGGGTGAGGTTGTGTTCTGCCATGCTTTAAAGGAGCAAAACAATTCTGTTACTGGGTTTGTAAAATCACTTGATGTCAGATATGCTGCTGATGCAGGCAGTGAGGAGCAGAATAGCTGTGTATATGAAGATAGGAAAAAACTTTACATGACACCAAGTCAGTGCAGGAGAAAAATTTGCTTCCAGAAGGTGGCAACCGAAAATTAACTGGCAGCGCTTGCCTTGGGATTGGCGTCTTTTTCTTTTAGCCTTACTCATCATAGACCAGAAGAGCTTATGGACTGGTCTGTCTGCTACTCCTCCTAAGATTTCCATGAAACTTTGTGGACACATTCATTCCATTGTCTGGAAAACGGTGCTGCTCCGATAGCTAATCTTGAAATTTTTTTTTTTTGCTACTCCTTTTAAATAGATGGTCATATCAATGTGGGGTTTTCACTGAATGATGTCTGGTTAGTCTTAAATGAAATTGGTGCTGATCTGATGCCTAATATGGCCACCATGTAAGCCATCTTAAAAATATTATTTTTACTATTTCTCATGAACAGAAAGTAATATCCCCATTAAGTTTTCACCTAAACAAAGCTTGATCAGTGTAGGGCAATGTGACTTCTATTTCATGCATCAGTAGCTTTGGTTTTAACTTAATTTGTTTAAAGTGTTCATTGCACTGTTAGCATGCATCGAGTGTCTTGGTGATTACAACAGTCTTGTCATAAAGTTTTATGTGTATCACTTTTCCTGTCCAAGTAAGGTGAGAATAAAAATGTTGTAAAAGAGAGATGCTTTTGTGTTATTTAAACACTTGGTTTTAAATATCCTTTTTTATGTTGTGCCTTTTTTTACGAGATAGCACAGCACAAGTATTCCTTTTCCAGTTGTATTTTAAGCCTTAATATGGACATTGTCAAATTGTCAGCTGTTTATGATTTTGTTGGGTTTTTTTCATGTCGCATATAATTAACGGTGATATACTGTGAACAAGCAGTATACCAGGCAATTAGTCACTCAGGCGCTATCTGTTGACTATGAACATTGACTGGTGTAAACACAGTATTGTTCATTTAGAACAGTAACTATGATTTCTGGCCTGTACAAGGATTCATTATGAATTTACTTCCAGATTTTGAATATTAATTGAGAAGAACAAGATTTTATTTACTATTATTTCCACTCTTTATCTGTAGGCCTAGTGGTTAGAGCATCTGCCTCAGATATGGGAGGTCATGGGTTCAAACTCCGGCCAAGTCATACCAAAGACTTATAAAAATGGTACTAACAGCTGCCTCACTAGGTGCTCAGCATTAAGAGGTTAGTGTTAGGACTGGTGGGCCTGCTGTCAGGATAATATGACTGGGTGGGACATTATGCAACATGTCTGCAGCATGATGCCTCAGTGCTCGACATCACTATAAACAGCCACTCGGCAGACATCGTAGCAGTATGATGGAAATTGTTTTATAGCTACAGTAAAAATCCAAATCAAACTCACACACACATTTTTTAGCTTTGGGAAACACTGTCTCCTGCCTGTCAGTATTGTGATGATATGAATGTGTTGGACATTACTTGTTCACACTAAATTACCATTCAGTGTATAAGGTGTTTTGCTGATGGTTCATGTTGGTCTACTGTATTTTGGTTTAAAGCAAACTGAATAGGCAGAAATTTTCACAATTTGAATTTTTAAACAAAGTATATTTAGTTTAAAAACAGCTAATTTAATTTGTGCCTTGTTGAAGTTTTTGAAATGTTTGATTTTGATTAATGTGAATTTCAGTGTGCATGATATATGACTAGGTCATGATTTAGTTAAAGCAAGCAGACATTTTCCAGTATGAGTTGTTCTCACTGCCATTTCTGATTGTAAGTCATCTTTTGGCATCCATGACTTCCATCATATGAGTGTATTCTTGCTTAATTTCAGCAACCCAGCTGTGGAGGAACAAAATTGCCAGCATAGCCAATAAATACAGGGACATAACATTTGCTGTGGCTGATGAGGAAAAGTTTAAACATCTTGTGGAAGAGTTTGGGCTAGATGACTCGGGTGAGGAGCTTAATATTGGTTGCTATGGCAAAGATGGTAAACGATATCCAATGGAACCAATGGAGGAATTTGAGAGTGATGAAGTGCAGGAATTCTTGGACAAGCTTATGAAGGGTAGGTTGTAGTTTATATGTATAAAATACTGTTATGATTTTGACAATAAATATTTGTGACATTTTGACAATAGTGTTGTAAATGACAAATTGTGGTGTTGCAGATGAGATTTTGACAACAGTGCTGTTGTAGATGAGATTTGACAAATAGTGTTGCAGATGAGATTATGACAGTAAATAATGTTGCAGATGAGATTTGACAACAAATAGTGTTGCAGATGAGATTTTGACAACAAATTATGTTGTTATAGATGAGATTTGATGAGTAATAGTGATTTTGACTTAGTAAGCTCCAGTAAATGAGGTACCAAAATCTTAGTGGATTTTGTACTTGCTGCAAACCAAGAATTTCAATACCTATTTATAGCTCATTTTTATGAAATAGAGGAGAACTATTTTATTAAAGTATCTGCATATTTTCTGTCTCACTCCCTATCTTTTTGGCAGTTGTGTGGGCTGGGTTTCATAGCATCAGTCCCAAATCAGGATGGGGCCAAGGCAACATACTTTACAGATATATGTACATCACTTGTACATTCTTGGTGATGTTAATGAATTTAGCTCATAACCATATGGGTATTCTGGCATCATGAAACTTGGCAAGGTGATTCATTTGGACCCTTATCACAAAAGTAGGTCACAATAACATATTTCACTTCACTAAAGTGTTAAAAAAAATTTCTTGTACTGGCCATGCTAGACTAATCAAATGAGATAATGTATGCATCTCTGTTACTACAGTAAAACCTGTCTTGAAAGACCACTGCTATGTGAGACCACCTGTCGTGAGAGACCACACTCTCAATAAACAAATTTAGTGATTATATAGCATTGTTACCTGCTATGAGAGACCACCTGTCTTGAGAGACCATAATTTGTTGGCAAAAGAGGTGGTCTTTTAAGACAGGTTCTGCTGTATTACACTCTTACAACAAAAGGACACTGTGACCTACATTTCACCAGCTTAGGTAAAGTGTTTGCATTGAGCTTATAACCACTTTGGTTATTGTCACGGGCTATATACACAAACTACCCTCTAAAACATAAAGAAAAACTGTGAGGGATGTATTTTGAGCACTATACTCGAGTCGCAAAAGTAGGTAATTATGACCCATATTTTATGCTTTGTTGACTTCAGTTATATTTTATTTTTGATCACTTCACATACATGATTCTTCTATATTGCTTTGTCTGTTATGCACTGTCACACAGGGGCCAACATTTCGTTGGTCAAAATTGCTTCAGTGCAGTTTTTTTTTGTTATGATGATAATAATAAAGTTAACAATATATACTGGCACTGGTAAAGGAGGAAGTCATATAATCATTGCTTAAATTCTGGTTTTCAGTGTCATGTTTTGTGAATTCTAGTGTCAAATAGATGTAATTGTTGGCAAAAATGTGAAAAATGGTTTTAAGAAAAATTAATCATTTATCAAAAGTATTTTTCTTAGCACATCAAATATTCTGAGTACAGTTTCTTAGCATCCATCAAAGTTGTTGGATGCAGTGCTCATCATTATATATAAGTGAAAAAGGAGATTTTAGTACATAAAACATGAAATTGTACTTCTGTCAAGAAATATCCTCGTAACTAGAACTGAACTGGTCATTTTATTTAGAACTATCTTGTGTCTGTGCGAGACCTTCATCATGGGGGCCCCAAGTGGTCTAAAGCACTCACCGTTACGGATCACTGCCATCTCACCTCTGTGTGGGTTCGAGTCTTGGGGTCGGCCAGTGTGAGTACGTGAGAAAGCTTGCCAGTAGCTTCTTGTGGGTTGGTGGTAATTTCTGGCATTTTCCCAGGTTCTTCCTCCACCATTTTTACTGGCTGCCATGTATAGCCTATCTTGTGCTGAAAAATGGCATTAAACTCTATAAAAACGACAACAACAACCTTCATGATGAATCTGAAGAAAATTTTTCACATTGCTGTAAGGATCTGCGTCTTGCTAGACAGAAATGCATCTTTCTGTTTTAATTTTACACTTGCTTGATATTGAAGTAGTGGAAAAAAAGTACAAATGTATGATCACATGTAATCACAATGCTGGCTGTATAGTGCCCATCCAAAGTTAATTTGTAAAAATGTGAAGAAAAGGAATTGCAAATAAAAACTTTGGAAAGAGAAATCCTTCCAAATAATTGTAAACATATTGAGATAAAAGATTAAAAAGGTAAAGATCTTAAAGTTCTTTAAAATGAAAGATAATGGTTCAAATATAAAGTCTTTAATAGTCAATTTTTAAAAAAATATAAACTTCATTACTTCAAAAAGGCTAACACTTTCTCTAGTGGTACATGAACATAAAGCTTTTTACTCGAGTTCATAAAAATATTATGTCTCAGGGTGTAAATCAACACTCGAAAAGAATGTGTTTCAATATCAGTGGACACAGGCAGGGTATACACTTTGGATGAGGTTCACAATTCAGGAGGTATGCACTTGTCAGGTATTTTTTTGTGCATAATCTTGAGATAAACAGGTATGGACAAGTTGTACAAGTCAGTTTTAGCAGGTCTTGTCCAGGATATATTCCAAATTGGCAATACCAGTCTAATTCATGAAAGAATTAAATTGCATAAGGTACATTGCATTTTATCTTAAAAACTTCTTTGCATTTTCAGGAAAATTAAAGCCCCACATTAAGTCCCAGCCAATTCCAAAGAAGAAGGAAGGACCAGTCACCGTTGTTGTGGGACAGACTTTTGACAAAATTGTGAGGGACAAAACCAAAGACGTTTTAATTGAAATGTACGCCCCCTGGTGTGGACATTGTAAACAGCTTGAACCTAAATACATAGAACTGGCAAAGAAATACAAGAAAGAGAAGAATCTTGTGATTGCCAAGCTTGATGCTACGGCAAATGATGTCCCTGAGGAATATAGGGTGGAAGGATTTCCAACAATATACTTCGCTCCGTCTAATAAAAAAGATACACCTTTGAAATATGACGGACCTCGAGAAGTTGAAGACTTTTCAAAATATTTAGAAGAACATGCTACGGTTTCTTTTGGAAAATCTCTCCGTGATGAGTTATGATTGGGGCTTGTATGTTTGAATGTATGCAGATTATACATGATGCTGAAAGCTTCTTAAAAATTAAATCATTTGTTACTAATGCAGGTGATTGTTAGTAATGGGAGTGTATGGGAATCCAGTCACAAGTGTTGTAAATAACCTTCAAACCAGGTCAGGCAAAAAAAATTCTTTCCAGTTGTCTTAAATGAAGAAATAATAATAATATTTGAATTTCCTGAAAGTTTATTACTGTAAATTAGCTATTTTGAAGTGTAATAGTTTTCATGGATTTTAATGTTGCTGTAATTCAAGTACCCAAGTGAACAATTATGCTTCAGTGGAAGCAGTAGAAGCTATTCTGTGGAAACAATAGGACCCATTCTGTGGAAACAATAGGTCCCATTATGTGGAAACAATAGAACCCATTCTCAAATTCGTGAATTTAAGTATTGATGAACATGTTATTTTTGGCAAAACCATGAAATTAATGTCCATAAAAATGCATGAATTTCCAGCATACAAAATTCTAATCTAGTTGCAAGAAAGTTTAGTTAATTAGCAAATTAACTAGTAGAAAGTCAATATAGTAAGACAAGATGTAAAAATATGATTCATAGAATTCATGAATAGTGAATATTACATTATTTGCCATATACATTTCTCTTATTATTGTGCTTCCAATTGGAGTATATCACCTTATTGTGAGATAGCCATATAAGAACCATTTTTTCCACTTGTAGTACTTGATCTTACCTGCCTAAGATTTTGGGGGAAGATATTTTATTAATTTTGACATTGATCCCCATGTTGGGCAACCATGGATGTGATAACTATCTTCGTTTTATGAATGAATTTTTGAATATTGAATATTAGATCGTCATTCTCTCTCATTATTGTGCTGCCAATGGGAGTACATCACCTTATGATGAGGTAGCCATATAATAAGAACCATTTCTTTTGTATTGTAGTACTCAATCTTATCTGCCTAAGAGTTTGGGGAAGATATTTTATTAATTTTTTTAATTGATCCCCATGTTGTGGAACAACGGATGTGGTTACTCTTATTACACTGATGACTCCAGTACTTGATTGAGAAAACAGTTGTTGCATCTGTAAATGTATGTTATGTTACAGTTTGTGCATTACTTTTGGGGTAGCGATGAAAAGATGCATTTGAATTACATAAAATCATTGTCATTTTATATTAAATTATTCCTGTTTATGCAAAAATTGGGAACATGTATTTTATTTAGGGTTTATTATGCTGGTTTTTTTAGTGCCATAGTTTCCAAAGTGTATTCGTTGTTTTTGAAAACAAAAACGAGTACAATAAATATAAAGATCGTTATATCACCTAATTGTGTAGATAAATCATGCTGTTAATATATACAAGATACAAATCTGTATTTTAAAAATTTGAAATTACCTGTCCTTAGTTGGCATGGCTGTTTGGTACTTCATTAAGATGGATGTTCTAAAGAATTGAGAATTTAACTTTAATGTCATTACACCAAACGACAAAGTTATGTCTCAGCTGTGGAAAACTAAAGTTCATCACATAAAATGAGCTACCTGTATGTCAATCACAAATGTGTAAACCATGTGGTTAATAATGTCTTGTGTAGATTGAAGCTTTTTACACAACTTTATTTCTGTGTTCTGAGGTTACTGTTCATGAATATTGAACATGTTGTAGATAAGCTACACCCCCATTTTGATTTCTGCCCAGAGCATTGGATTTACATTGTAAGGGACATGGATTTGATACCTGACTAAACCAGCCAATTTCATATGTTTTGGCGTGTCCTTGTTATAGCCACTTAATTGGTTGTCATAAATTGAGCCAATAATGTGCTTAAAATGAACCAAGCAACCCAGTTATGTGCTCAAACGTACCATTAAAACAAACCAAGCAACCCCTTTATTGTTTATTTGGTGCTTTTCATTAGTTATGGTAATTTTTATCTTCTATGGTATAGTTCTTCGATACAAAGAAAATAGTTGTACCAAACTCCGTTTATTCAGAAGATTGATTCAGGTAGCATTTCTTACCAAAGCAAAATTAGCTAATATCATGAGCATGTTCTTTGTTGCATCTAATAGCTTCCCACCAAAATCCATACAGATTGTCTAGTTTGGCATGATTATTTTTCAGCATACTGTTGTGTTGTCTCAGAATATAATATTTACAGTGACATTGAGGTTTTCATAATAAGACTTGTTTTCCCTGAATTGCAAACATGCTGTATTCAATTCATGGTATGGATTTTTTAATGGGACTGCTACACTTGAATGAGTAGGTTGTAGGTTGTGCACAAGTCTTCCTGTAGTGACACTTGGATAGCAAGAAAACATGCTTTTTTTACAATTTGCTTTAACACCCCTTGGGTTAAGTATTGGATGGACTTGCACAGATACATGTGCAATGGTGAGCTTGTCGCCAGTTTGCAGAACTTGGGATATAAGTGATGAACATGTATTGGGAAACGCTCCGTATTTATCAGATATACTTACAAGTTTGGTCCAGTTGCAAACAAAATCACAATGCTCCAGCATATAAGGGTGTATGCTGTTTGTTTTACTCGTAGCTCAAATAAACTGCATAGACCCTGATCTGCATGTGCATTATTAAAAGGCAGATCTGGTCTGTGTGTGCAATTGAGCTTTACTTATAAGTGTGTATATATAGCATATGCTAAATCTGTCTAACAGTTTTGGCCCTCACTTGGATTTTCCTGTTTTTGGACTCTTGTCTATTCTTGTTACAAATATTTTCACCATTTTTCATTGAGAAAATCTCAAAATTAGGTAGATCAATTCTGTCAGTTTTTGATTTATTGCAGGGAAATGCAGCTTTACAACACACAGGTCTGCATAATTTTACAATTTGAACAGTGGTCTACATAATTAATTTCACAATCATTATTATGTTTCATTTATGAGTTCAAAATATAAAAAACAATAGCAAACTACATTGTTTTGTTCTTTGCTGCCTTTGCCCATATTTATATTTTGTCACTTTTAATTATCTTTATAAAATGTGATGCAGAGAGTAGCATATTCCATTAAGTCCATGGCATGAATCTGATTATAAATGTACATTTAGCTCGATTCTTAATGATTGGGTCAGTTTCAACAGGTTTTAAAGCATGCTTTTGTGACATTAGCTTTACACTTGTAGGATTTCATGAGCATTGCAAGTGTTTGAATTGTTTAAAATCGTTTTGTAGGTATTAATTTATAATGTATACTCCGATTGATCATATAAGGAGAGCTATGTGCAGATGTTCCTGGAAGCACTCACGAATGACTTTACTCATGCTCAGGAAACTCTCCACACCAAACCATGTGGTTTACCAATAGTTTGTTCACCTGCATCCATTTGGCATATGTTGTCCATCAACAATTTCTTGTTACCATGTTTCTTATCTGATTTCAATCAAACTTAGGAATATGGCCTAGTGTCATCAAAATATTGGATGAGTGCTATAATGGGCAAGATTTAGGCAGATTAAGTTATATTGCAACTTGTTAAAACTTATACAAATGGTACTAACAGCTGCCTTGCTAAGCGCTTAGCGTTAAGATGTTAGTTCTAGGACTGGTAGGCCTGGTGTCAGGATAATGTGACTGGGTGGGACATGATGCTACATGTCTGCGGCATGATGCCCTAGTTCTAGACATCTCTATAAACTGTCACACTGCAGACATTGTAGCGATATGACTGAAAAATTGTTAAAGCTGTTAAAAATCCAAATCACACACACACACACACACAATATTTTTACTACTCATGGGGGCTATATTTCTGATGTGACTTTGATCAGACTTAGAATTTATGCTTACAAATAGCATCAAGATGTTGGAAACATTTGATAATGAGATGCGCGCTTACTAATGGAGTGGTCTTGCATCTGATTTACTGAACTTGTTATGATAATGGAAAACCTGTTCCTGATTCATTTTTGATCAAACATGAAATGTGGGCTACTAAAATAGAGTTCTTGGATGGGTTGAAGAATGAGCTAGATTCCCACATATTAACAAGGTAATCTTGTATCTAACTCGCTGAGCACATTACCACTCTGAAGGCCATAGTTTTCATACATGCCAACCATTACACTTTTGGTGTAATCATTACAAATTTTCCACTAAATTAAACCCTGAGCGTAAATGTATTCAGATTACGCATTTTTGGTATATCCCCCTCCCCAAAAAATTAATTTGTTTTCTCATTTTTATTAACATCCCATTAATCTCACAGACAGTATTCTAGAAGAGACGGCTTCTATGTAACTACAACATAAAGAGTATGCTTGTCCGTAGACTTGCATGCACTTTCCTAACAGTATTGTTCTATTTATAGCTCCTGCCTTATTTCCAAGAAACATGCTGGTTTCTACTTTCAAACTTTTGACCTCGGTTTCTATTTATAGCAGCTGTATGGCTTAGTTAGGAGAGAACAGACTGGTTTTCTAATTTTTAATCTTTGGTCATAGATTCTTTGTTCTAATTCATATCTGGTACGTAACCAGTCTGTAGGTATTTGGCTCTAAAAGTCAAGTCAGCTTTATTCTAGTTGATGCGTGTATTAGGGCAAAAATGTTTTTCAAATAATTTCACAGATGGATCAGAAAAAGACAAAAAACCGATTCAAAGATGAATACATGAGTTACGCAATACAGCATTCAGTTCTAGGGCAGCTTCATGCCCATTGCAGGCTGTGTGGAAAGGATTTTAATATTGGTCATGGTGGTAAAACAAAGAAACCTTGAATTAGCTCATTTTACTAACTCTAGTACTATGATAGCTTCTTTTTTACAGCAGAACTAAATTGTGAACACAAATTTTACAAATGCAGAGATGTTATTTACAGAGTTCTTAATAGAACACAGGCTACCCCTAGCAGTAGAAGACCATGTTGGTCCTTTGTTCAAGCGGATGTTTCTGGATTCCAAAACTGCAGAAAATATGCATCTGCAAGAACAAAATCGTCTAATACTGTTAGGTGTTTAGCAGAAGATAATTCACTTAAAATTGCAGAAGCCATGAAAATTGGGCTGTTTAGTATTGCAACAGACAGGAGCAGTGATTATGATGACAAAAAGTTATACCCAGTCTGTGTAAGAGACTTTGACTATGAAAAGGGCAAAGTCAGAGTGCTCTTCTTTCATTACCAGAATTAACAGCAGATTCCACTGGAGAAAACATTTTTTATTTGCTTAATAATGCTTTCAATGAACATAAGTTGGTAGAATTGTATGGGATTTTCAGCTGATAATGCATCAGTGATGACTGGAATTCATAAAGGAGTTGCATTCTATATTTTGAAAAAATGTCTCCATCAGTGTACATATCAGGTTGTCCCTGTCATGTGATGCACCTTGCTGCAGGAAAGGCTGCCGATAAACTAGAAGAACTCCTGAAGTATCAAGTTGGTATTCTACCTGACAATGTACTTCATGCAGACAGAGTTGATGTGCAGTGGTACCGTATTTCCCAGCTAAAAGACCCAATAACTGGAAGATATAAATTTCCTCCTCTTTGTCAGGTTATGAAAAGAATATTGGTTCTTTACAATTCTAATGGTGACTGTGAGAGATTGTTCAGTATTCTTAACAAACATAAAACTGAATTCAGATCCAGGCTCTGTAACCCAGCACTTAGTGCTCTACTGGTGTGCAAAACATTCATGGTCTCAGCTGGTACAAAGTGTTTTGAAATGCAATATGAGAGTCTGTTGCTTTTTAAAGCTCAAAGTGCTATATATGAAAACTTGGAAGCAGTAACTGATGTTAAAAGACCAGAGGGGTAAATAAATCATTTTGTACATATGCTCAATGAATTTTATTATGTTATGTGGATCACTCTTTTTCTGCTCGGATTACTCTTTTTGACCACTTGGGTTATACTTTTTCCTCACCAGGGGTTGGCATGTATGGTTTTAATATAGTTTGGTCAAACTTGGAATATATACTTGTAGAATCAAGATCTACTATTTTTTATCAGTTTGATCAAACATAGAATATATGCTTATATCAAGAGTTTGGATAGGGTAGTAATGAGTCAGATGCATACATATTAACGAGGACCACTCCAGTGGCCTAAGTGGTTAGAGTATCTGCCCTCAGATGCAGATGGTTGCGTGTTTGAACCCTGCCCGAGTCATACCAAAGACTTATAAAAATGGTACTTGCAGCTGCCTTGCTTGGTGCTCAACATTAAGAGGTTAGTGTTGGGACTGGTCAGCCTGGTGTCAGGATAATCAGACTGCATTTCTGATCCATTTTGTATCAGACCTGAAATGTTGGCTTGTATCATCATGATCTTGGATGTGTTTGATAATGACCAAGATTCATGCATTTTAATGATGTGTTCATGTATCTTGCTACCACTGTGGAAGGCATATTTTGGATCTGATTTTGAACAAAATTGGAAACTAAATTAATTATATCAAGATCTTTTAACAGTTTAAATAATGGGTGAGAGCCATTTATATTAATGGGTAATCTTGCATCTGAATGGCTGAGCTTTTTACTCTGGATGACAATTATGGTCGGGGTTTTGTCAGACTTGAAATATGGGTTTATATCTTTGAGATCTTGGATGGAATTGATAATGAGCAAGATTCACCCATCTTAATAAAGTGATCTAGCATCTGACTGGCCGAGATTGTTTCTGATTTTAATTTTAAAAAATCCAATGTAGGCTTGTATAATCAAGATCTCACACAAGGTCAATAATACACTGGATCTAAATGTTGATGAAGTGATCTTGCACCAAGATCAGCAAAACTTCTTCTTTTCCACCATGAAGACTTCTGATCAGACTTGATAAATGGGCTGAAGGCATCAAGATCTTGGATGTATAGAGTTATGAGCCAAATTGATGATGTATAATGAGGTGATTTTGCATCTGATTGGTTGCTTTATAATGCATTTTGCATCTGATTGGTTGATCCTTTTTATGATTGAAGATGTTGGACGATTGGCTGATGACTCTACCTCTCTGGAGAGTATCTTTGATAGCATTTTGACTAAACTTAGTACATAGGTCTAGATGTAGGTTGAATTTGATTATGAGTAAAAAATTCATGCATCTTAATGATGTGATCCTGCATTTGATTGGGTCAACAATCTAACAACTATACTTCGGTTAATTTTGATCAGACGTTTTAAATTGTTATGTATTGTCAAGATCTTGGATGGGTTCAATTATGACAAAGATCTTTGCATATTAATGAGGTGATCATGCATTTGATTGGTTCAGCAATCAAACAACTATACTTCTGATCAATTTTGATCAGATGTCTTAAATTGTCATGTATTGTCAAGATGTTGGATGGGTTCCATTATGACCAAGATCTTTGCATATTAATGAGGTGATCTTGCATTTTATTGGTTCAGCAATCAAGCAACTATACTTCTGATCCAATTTTGATCAGATGTCTTAAATAGCCTTGTATTATTAAGATATTGGATGGGTTTTATAATGACCAAGATCTTGACAGATTAATGAGGTGATCATATATCTGCTTGGCTGAGCTTGTAACCACTCTGGAGACCATTGCATATACTGAATTTACTGCTTTTTGTTGGATACCAATGTTTGTGTAATTATATGGACTTAATGACATGCACTGAATCAACTGCTTTCATTGGGTTTGTGGATTTTGCAGTTACCAATATTTGTTGATTTTGTGGTAATGCAAACCACAACTTGAAAGACTTCACAGACAATAATTCTATGTTGAAACAACAGGACAATTTTCATCATCAATAGATATAAATTATTTCGAAAATTTTGTTCATCCCCAAGCCATTATAATTGATACTCATGAAAATAAATGGAGTTTCCAGACAAGGTCAAATGTCAAGAAAAACTTATGAGAGATTGAATTTCAACTATTACAGTGCTTTAAACACAGTGCTCAGAAACCAGAAATTTGACAGGCAATGGCGCTTGTGAAGAGGTTTCTGTCTTACTCGAGGGAAACTTTCATGTACCACTGTTTTGTGCTAGATGCTTGCCTGTCATGGCTCAGAATACTGACCAGTTAAATGAATGGTACAACAAAAGAGATGTTCTCTATGATTAGATCTTGACTGAACTGAAGACATAGACCTTTAAGACTCATGCAAATTTTTTTTATATCTGCAAACAACAAAGTGTTTCACTGGACACACATAATTAAAATGGGCTTTGAGAAAACGGGTCTAGTGCTGATTGCTTCTTTAGCAGTTGTATGAAATGTGTCATAAAAATTCTGTCTTGTGCTCCATTTGCTCACTGGAATAGTGAATAGTGCATATGATCAACAAAATTAAAAATGCAATTAAAACATTTTAGTTTATTTACAAAATAATTTTTTTGATCACAATAACTGATTCACACACACGCATGCACACATTATACAACAATCTCAAGTAGTAGATAATACAGTGCTCTTGAGCCATACAATATGTTGGGTATTTTCATGAATGAATGGAAACTAACATTATTCCACAAATAAAGATGTTTAAAAATTATGCAGACCATGACATTCCATTTTCTTGAATTTTAATGCTGTCACGTTTCTCTGATATTTTCTAATTTCATTGGACTGCAAAAGTTGTAGCAAGCATTATAGCTATAAAATGTTCATTGGGAAGTAAAGGAGGACATAAACCAAGAGTAATTTTATATTTATTATTATACCATCAAAAAGTGTCATTACATTATTTTTTTCAAATTTATGAAACTGTGCATGAGAGTTGAATCTTAATAAATCAATTGCCAATTTTCCACATCTTTCATTTTAAAAAAACCCATTTAACACTCCTGAAATACAAGTACACAATGAAGTGATACTTTGCTTATTGGTTAGAGTGCAGGACTGGTGTGTGTGCTATGGCACTCTGAATTTAAGCATGTTTCACAATTTTTTCTGACCTTAAATTCATCTTGTTTGCTCATGTAAAAAAGGATAAATATTTATACTCCATAAATTTAAAGTAATTTAGAGCATCTTCAAAGGTTAATCAAATCTTATCTAAGGATTCAAGTTGTGTCCGAGTTACTAAGCAAATGCACGGGTGCAGCAAGAAAATATAACAAAATTCCTCATGGGTTTTTTGGGTGGTGGTAGAATGCAGGTTCCTTGGCCTCATTATGGTGTGTACATCATAGTTGCCTACCTACAGCACTGCTGATAAATGCAATAATGGTACAGCTAAAAAAATTTTTATTGGAAAACGAATATGTATTCAATACAAATATTATTGGAATGATATATATATATAATATAGAAATGTAAATAAATATAGAATTTAAATTTTGGATAGTAATTTTTATGCAAACATAATGTCAGAGGATTAATTTACATTTGTATTATCATATGAACAGTAAATAATGTGATATGAAATATGTATCAATGAAGTCATACAGATTATCAAAAATTTCTATCAACACTTAGATGATTAAATTTATACAAGGCTTACATTAACATACAAAGACAGAAATACTAAAAAATTATGTTTTGTACAATCTAGTCATGAAATATTTTACCACGAAGACATGACATGCTGTATATTTACAAGGAGATATCGTTGATTGATACTGTAATGACTAAACTGATTCATTCTTATATATGTCAAGAATGAATTACGCAAACTTGATTTTATCGTTATTCAATTTTTGGAATAATTTCTCCAATATACTGGCCTGGAGTATGATTTTTCAGACAGGTTATTTCAAAAACATTTTTTGCATCTCTCTCAAATTATAAGGGATATGTATACAAAATATCTCTTTTAATCATAAAAAAAAGAACATATATGGTAGACAATAGCAGATAAAGGGCATATACAAATAGTAATTACAGACATATTAGAAATACTACAAGGAATTTACTTAACTAGAGCCAAATCAATTATGCAAAATAAACAGAAAAAATCAAATCTGCATTTTCTGTTTATGAAGATTTTATAAAAGGTATTTTATATTAAAATTCAAAAACGTCTCTATGACATTTTCTATCTTAGAGTTTTTCCTGACAATATTTAAATTTGTTTCACATTTCTTACGACTGTAGTTCAGATTGCAAATAAGACTCATCAAATGTTTCGTATTTATATTTACTTGCAAATTCATCAAGCATTTTCTTATGTTAAAGTGAGGTAGCAAAGTTGCATTACAGGTATTTTGTTTTAGCAATATACTCAATTAAAATGAAATGATTTTAAGTGTATGAGGTAAAATACAGATACTGAAACTACAAGAAAATGTCTTCACAAGAATTCAGAAGGATCTGGCACATTACATTACAATATTCTGACATGAAAACTAATGAAGTGTGTGTAAGTTAGCAAGTGATGGTTTTAATGGCACTTTTAGCCCATCAAGCTGATAGAATGAGAGACAAGTACTTTTCCCATGGACACAGTGAGGCAGCCAATCTGGGCTGTGTACATGGTAGGTATCAAATTCATGACCCTTGGAGTACGTGTCCACTGCTCTGCCATCTAAGCTACTACAGTTCACTATATTTAGCAAATGTTGTAATGAACAACACAGCTAATGCTTCTGACTAACTAAACTACTTCCAGTGATAATTAATTGGGTTAATTATCAGTCAGTTTAATACCGGTAATAGAAATACAGCATACCCTTAGAACTCCTTGTGGGACTTGAACAAATAAATGGTACTTGATACAAATGAGTTTAGAATACTAAACATTTTTTTAAGGTACCAGTCTGCAGATTTCAAGCTTGATATGTACAATGAAGTTAAAGACTCCAGGAATAATTTCAGTTCTATGGAAACAATAAGTCTGCTCTCCCAATCCTTGAATTTAAGTACCGACAGAAATGCAATTTTTAGCAAAATCATGAAAATTGATACCCAAAAAATAAATAATTCCTGAAGAATATAAAATCAGATTCTGTATATTGCTGGACACATGGTTTGGATACACCATTCATTCATTTATTCATTCATTTCTTCCAAAACTGAAAGTTTTATATACAATGCATCAAACAAAGTATAACATTACATAAAAAAACATTATATATTATATATAGAAGAAATTAAACTTGGTAAAGTTAGTACTGAGTTTCAAATGTACATCTTGTGCATACATGTACAAAAAAGAAAAAAAAACATTACAATATATATTCTTGTAGAGCTTGTTCTGTTCCAGAATTACCTGATGGTCCCTGCCATTCAGTGACTGTGGCACTATCTTCCTATAGCGAGAAAGGTGATATGGCCACCTCTCACTGGGCAAGTGGCCATTATAAATATCATATATTTTCGCTTATAATGATGAGTCCAACTGCAAACTGCACAGACCCAGATCTATTGTCATATAATGCGCTGGCAGATCTGGGTCTGTTTAGTTTGTCTGGAATAATCAGTAGAGAAAACAACATACACCCTGATCTGCAAGTGCATTATGGTACGGCAGATCAGGATCTTTGTTGTTTGCAGTTTGCCTCTACTTATAAGCTGGTATAGACCATACATCTCTACAGAATGTAAATTGGGACATAAACAGAAATTTGCCTATTTACTAGGCGAAAATATTCACCGGAAATAAACACAATTATGCAAAATAGTTATTGAATTTATTGACAAAGCCTTGTATTATCACCAGGTACATACAGATGACAGGTACTGCAATAAAGTTTTATACAAGATCAGTGGCAATAACACAGTTGCATCAACACCTGTACATCTCGAGCAGCTATGAAATCTCTCTCTGCCCTGCTCTACTGCTGAGAAGCTAAATCATTATCCCTGTAATTTAAGAAATGTTCCTCATCAATTTGCATCCTTTCAGCTTGTACAGACACTCCATATGTCATAAAGTTGTCACTGAAAGGTGGAGTACTATGGCCTAAAATCATAATAGTTACTAGGCAAAGAATATGAGGTTGAACAGTACTGTCCCCTTTCAAGCTTTTAGAATCTTACAAAAGAGAGATTAGGATAAGCTTGATTTAGTCATATATTTTTTTCATAAAACAAAAAATATTACACACACAGTTCTTATTCTCCATGTTCACTGAATCTTTACTACATTTTGTCTGAAGAAAGTGAAAAAGTTTACCATGTACAAGTTAGTTTCTCTTGAATGTTGGAAAGCTTCTCTGCATTTTATAACAGATAAAATTTCATTATTTTGTAATGAACAGAACAGCCTTCTGACAGCTTAGAAAAAAATGGTAACACCTGTAACAAGAAGGTAAATATGTTAACAAGGGAATAAAAAAAACTGAACAAGCAAATTCCTGAAAGGAATGTCCTCTGCTTTTTACATGCAGTAGAGGAATGTAGTTATGCTGAGGAAACTGTCTTGGTGGCAATGGTGATGTAGTAAACGAGTTTAGGTACACTTCGAAAGGAAACACTCAGGATGACAGAAAACTGACAACAGAAATCATGTGAGGTCTCAGCAACATAAAGTTGGATACAAAATATGGGTCCAACATTTCAGCAGCCACAACTCCAATAATGATGATATAGGAAGCTGATCATCAAATTTTGCTGAAGTTGTATCAATATATAATTAAATACCTAACTGTATTGAAATCCAATAATAATTAATGGACTTAATGGACACAAAATGCAAGTTTTGCACAAACTGGATCCATAACTCCAATAAATGATGCATACTGAATACTGGAAAATCAAATTATGCCAAGGTGTCATTAACGTAAATCTGCTGACCAGGGGAGTACAATAATCAAAAGGGAATAATTCTGCTAAAAGATACTGCTTGCTGAACATGTACCAAAGCAACAAACTTGGCTGCGGTTTCATTAATATCAAGCTGCCTACTGCATTGATGGAAAATCTAAAATAGTGGTTACTGTATAGAAATTAACGTGGGTGGGTCTGAATAAGGCTGAATGATGCAGCAAGTTAAAACTTTTACCCGTCTGAGATCTTGTGAATATCAAGCTGTACAGCAAATTTGGTTGAAATCCAATTTAAATTAATGGGCCATTGTGCATAAATTAAAAATTAAGTTACTTGGTCCAAAATCCACAGGTCAAAACTCTGCTAAAAACTGATACTGAATGCAGATTATCAAGTCCAGCCAAAGTCCTATCAATATTAAGAAAATCCTCTCCCCCAAAATCATGTGACTTACTTTGTGGGTCTGACAATCAGGGACTATAGCTCTGATTCATAGTGCTGCCAACTCAACCAAGCCAAAAGGTCTCAAGAAAACCCACCTGTCTACCTAATTTTGTTGAAATGATCATATTTAAAAAATATCACTGGGCTGGAACATAAGTGAAGGAGTCTGACAACCAGGGGCTATAACTCTACCAAAAAACAATGCATAATACAGTCAGAATTCAGCCAATGTGTTATCAAAATCATGGTGCAAACCAAATTTTGTTGACAAAAGAAACTTACCAAGGAAGTTATTCTGCAGAAATGAAAGTGGGTGGATCCAACACCAATAAATAATGTAGAATGCTAACAATAAACATCTGCCTGTCTCATCAGTATCAAGTATTTCATATTTGCTTGAAATCCAATAATAGCTAAGGGAGTTATTATGCAGAAACAAAAGTGGGTGGGCCAGACAATAAAGGGTTATAACTCTACTAAGTAACAATGTGGAATGCTGACAATCAAACTCTGACAGGGTCTCATCAACATAATATCTAAGCAGTGTAACAAATATGGTTGACATTCAATAATAATGAAGAGTTATTGTGTAGAAATAAAAGTGCAAAGGATGGATGAATGAAAAGGTGAAAGGATGGGTTGACGAAGAGACCTATTTAATATGTCCCATTTTCTACCAAAAGCAGGGGATAAAAATAAAAGCTTCAAATGGAAGAATACTCAGTTAATTACAACTGCGAAAAATTCAAACCATTTGAAAAATGAATGTACTTGAATTTCTGTAGATTTAACCACACTCTTCTGTTCAAGAAGGGTGTACAAAGACTTATTAATATGTAATAAGATGACCATATCGTGTTTGTTCCTATTATTTACAACATGTTAATAATAATGAGTACATAATATCATCTCAACAGATACCCTTTCCAAAACTGTTAAAATATTAATGGCACACAAATTTCAAAGCTTTCATCTACAATATGAGATATGATTCAGATTTTTTATGATACATGATGTTATTTTAATTAATCTAAATGCTTGTTGCAAAGGCCTGGTAAAAATATTGTACAATTGTCTAATGGAAGAAAAACACAGAAACTTAACAAACCTGGAATGTTTCAATATGCTTAGTATGTTATATTTATGATTGTCTTGGATCCCAAAAGAATGAATTTTTAAAATGATAATACCTTTGCTGGAAACAAATCCAAAAGTAGATCATCACAACCATATCTTAAACAAGAGACCCATGAGGGCCTGTTATTGTTCACTGGGCACCTTGCACATAATAGTCTAAAAGGCAATTGTAGTAGCAATAATGCTGGTAAGATAGGTTGAAAGACACCTGTGTTTTCATGGTCATTTTTACAATCATGAGCATAATGTTCTAATAAGCATTTTCTACAAACATTTTTTTGGGTATTTCCATCAGTGGAACAATATCTAAGGGAGATAACTGCTATCAGCTCTCCTCAGTTACATAATCCGAGTTGCCTACCTTGTCACACGCAAACTTGAGCTGGAATGTCCATGTACAAAATTTTAGAAAGACCCCACCCCAAAAACTATTACTATCAGAAATATAGACAGTTAAAAAGAATGGGCATTGTGAATACATATGGATGGACTTTAAAACAAAATTTGTTAGAATTATTAGTAATACAAAATATAGTTGGTAAAAGAAGATGGATACAATGCCATAAGCATGGAGTGATATTTTATCACTTGGTACCAAGCTTTGTTATATATTTTTCACATTTCAAAAACAGCATCTATATACTCAAGAGGATTTTTGGGGAAATAAGGTGTATGATGCAATAATGATTAAAGTGCATTTATGATTCAATACTGTCTTGAATAAGTGTAGGACACAAAATTGCTTTTGATGACGGAGATTATTTAAAAAAAAAACAAACCTGAAAGAACATTATCCATCAACATTTTCGTATTAAATTTTAATAATTTTATATTATCACTGAGTCTAACGGATCCATTAATGGATCTGCAAATGTCTGGACTATCTTTCATTTACACCATAATGCGTTCAGTTCAGAATTGTGAATAATATCCGTTCTGTAGCTCAGTAACTTTCCATGCAAGTTTCTAGAAATGTTGCTAAAATTACCAATTCATTTTGTAACCTAATTATTTTAACTTAATTTATATCAACAGACAGCAACACTAACCACTTTGTAATGGTCTTATTATATGTGGAAGAGTCCAGTTTTGATACAGGATTGAGTAGTTATGAGAACCTTTGCATGCCACAGGTAAACAAACATCATCTGCATCGCTTAGTTTTATTTAACTACCTTAAATATCTACTTAATGTCTATTTATGATATGATTTGTCCAATAAGTAATAAAAACTACATTTCAAACAAAATTTTCTTACTTGTGAGAGGCACATCATCTGATATGATTTAAGTACATGTACAGGGATGCAGAAATGCTGCCAGGACTTTATCTGAAGGGGGCAGCTCCCCCTTGTCACCAAATAAGGGCAGAGTAGAACAAAAAGGAGGGGAGGAGGAAATGGCCATAGTCCAATATTCACCTAAAATTTCAAGATCCATCTTTCTTCCTGCTCCACTCTGTTAGAGCCCTAATGAAACCAATATCTTTAAAAGCATTAATCTGTTCAATGTTTTGAGTGTAAGCTGTTCCTTACCTGTGTATGAATATTGTTCAGTGCTGAGAAGCCCCTTTCACAGTCTGCTGTCTGAAGGGGCATATACATAGCTAGCTTAGTGAGATGGAACAAGTTTGGAACAGAACAATAATCGTACACAGGAAAGGAACAGCTTATGCTCAGAACACTGAACAGATTAATGCATATACATAGCTGGTTTAGGATTTTGGTTTCATTAATGCCATAGTATGCTTCTCTAGACAGAAGGATCTTGATCAGATTAATATCTTCCTAATTTCATTGTTAGATTCTTATTTAATAAAAATATTTTAACCCTTACTGGGCTATAAGGTTTTGTAACACAAGATCCTGCAGGTCTAAATTGTATGAGAACAGAAATGAAAAGTGCACTTTACTTTTAAATTGTATGTATTTTTTAATTTAGCTTGTTATTCTGCCTTTTTTTAACATTTTTAGACACTGAAGAAAAGGGGGGGGGGCTTGACAAGCATGCCATCTGTTTTTGTCCATCCTGCATGTAAATCAGACTTGTAATTAACACCATTTCAGGCTCAGAATCACTCAGTGGTATCTCCATTAACACTTTTCATGCTCCAATAATCTGATATACATGTACTTCATAACTTTAAAAATAAATTGCTATCATCACTATCATGAGCCAGTATTTGCCAAACAAAATCTTTATGTAAAGATGAACCATGCTGGAAATCAGCCACTTTGGGTTTCCTAAGTAGCCCATATTTTAAACATGAATTAGTAAAACTTCCTTGATGCAGGGTATAAACTACAACAAAACGCTTGTTCCAGGGCCCAATGTACATATCAGATTTAACAACCATTCATGACAAGCTGAAGAACCCAGATATGTAAACAGTTACGGAAAAAAGATGTGTGGTGACAAGTGCTACTATACCTCAACCAGTATGAATTATGCTGTGACAAACACTTTAAGGGTGAACGGATGAATAAAAATTGTATACTGTATATATATTCATAACTAAGAAATAATTTGCAGGAGTTTTCGCACCTCACTGGTCTCCAAGTCTGCAAATTTGTATAAATTTTATGTGATTTATGCAATTGTCTGCACTGGCAACATCCCTGGGTATGCAACTCCCAAGAAATCACAAGAAAGGCAACTAATTTAGGAATGAATTTTGCAGAATATGAACACTGATCACTCCTTCATAAATAATCAACTTTTCAACAGGTCATGGAGGCATCCAAGAAATCTGCATGTGAACAGACCGCTGGTTTTCAGCATGTATCAAGTGAGTGTGTTTGCTGTATGTTGATACTAATGGTTCTGAAATCATTCATGCACAAAATAAATAAGATAATTTTATCTACATTTTTAGATGCTTATGTGAAAATTGACTGAGCTACTGATGCGGATATCATTTGCGATCAGTAGTGGATATCATCTGCGATGCTGAGCTGAACTATGACTAACTGCTTTGGCTTGCATATTACTCTTTCTGTAATTTAAAGTGATATTTACAAGATACATAATTATTTACATTTGCCATTAATTTTTTTTTCTTTCTATTTTTCTTTCTATGAATTCCATTAAATACATAAAGTATTTGCACTGAAATATCGATACGTACATATAAATTCAATACATAATGTGCTATACATTTCTGAAGAACCTTTTCAGATGAAACTTTCATGCACAGGTTTGGATTCGATTCGCAGCCGAGAGGTTGAAAAATTGTGTCCTCTGTCTTCCTCCCCATCTATGTCATACTGCCGGGAATGCGCATAAGACTGATATGATGGGCTCATTGGTTTGACAGAGTGTGAGGTTTGTCGTTGCTGCATTTTTGCTGCCATAGCCTTGTGTTGCTCGATAATACTAGTTACAGATAGTTCTTGCAAGTGGTCATGGTCATGCTGATATGCTGGATTTACATAGGGAATTTTCCCTTCTGCACGTTGCACAACTCTTCTACCACCAAATCCTCCATCCTCATCTTGTTCATCCTCATCTGTATTGCTTCCATAAGGAGGGTGATTAGGTCCACTACTAATTGTATATGGTTGTCTCGTGGGCAAACCTCCATGAATTTTTTGAGAATCATAGGCTGGTGTATTTAATTTTGTAAAACCACTCTTTTGCCGATCCTCAAAACCACCATTATCGCTGTTAGCCATCTTTGTGTCTTTCATATATCTGTCCTGTCGAGATGGGCTTAAAATATTATCATCACCAAAACCACTGTCAGAGGCATCGGAACTAACTGACCGTCCACTACCCTGATGAACATGATACCCTCTAGACAAACCCCCTGAGACACCATATCCATTACCTTTTCTTTCTACAAAGACACCAGTTTTCTCACTGTAATGTTGTCCTGGAATGTTCCTTTGATCCATATAGTTCTGATTAGAATATCCACTCCTGTCCTGTACTAGGCGTGGATTATTTTCATTCTTGGATGCAGGCTGTGGTTGTTGTTGCTGTTGGTGAATATCATTTTTGAATCTGGATTCAGAAAGTGGGCGATAGGAAGGACTGTAGCTTTCATATGGTCTCTCTGGTTCAGTCCTTCGCCTTGGAGAAGGCACTGGGCCATTATTATATCTATCACTGTATGGTATATGGTTAAGTCTATCATATGACAACTCAGATTGAACAGGATAATGCAAAGGTTCATAGTTTGGTGGAGAATCACCACGGCTATGTGGTGATCTAGGATGTTCTAAATCCACACTATTGTGTGGTGATCTAGATGATTCATATTTTGCAGATGGAACATGAAGTTCAACTGGAACTTCATATTTAGTATGGGCCATGGCAGCTGCTTGTCTTCTCCGACCAACGATCTTACCAGGTGTTGTTTGATGTGAAACATCATTAACGCTTGTTTCCTCTAAAGAATTCTCCAGAATAACATCAAGCATTTCATCTGAGGAATATTCCCTGAAGGCAGGGTCTATACCAGAAGCCCCTTGCAATTCTTCCTCTTCCTCTTCTTCTTCGTCGTCAGACTCGGGGACTGGTACTGTAGCACGGTCATCAAAATGCCACCTGGGCATTATTTCCATTAGTTCACCTGAAACATTGAAAAAGTGCAGGTATTTTGCTGATGCTAAAACCTCACAGAATGTCATTAACAATCCATATCTTTACATGAGAATCCATTCTTTGTGCATGTAGCCAAATTTTCATCTGCCAAAAACTGACCAACTTGGAAAGTATCAATATGATTACCTATTACCATGATTATCTCCAAGTCTCCTTCTGGAAGTCAAATGTTATTTGACTCACATTGAAAGAAGAAAAGGATGTTCCAATTGATTACATAAGGTGCCATGTTTGAATTTCAAACTACATGTATAATTTAATCTCATATGCCTACCTAGGACTGCTCCTAAGTGGATAGAGCGTCCGCCTCAGTTGCGCAAGGCAGCAGGTTCAAGAACCTGGCCAAGTGAGACCAAAGTCTTATAAAAATGTTACTTGCACCTGCCTCGCTTGGCAGTCTGTTAAAGCTATTCAGTAGAACATAAACCCTGATCTGCTGGCACAATATGCGATTGCAGATCACGGTCTTTATTGTTTTCAGCTGGACTCGATTTATATACAAGTACATTCAGCATGCAAAGATCAGGTATGTTTGTCCAAATACACATGTGACATCATACCGTCTCATCGCTATGTTGTGTGCTACATGACGGACTTCTACTCTCCTATGACGGATTTAATGCCCTAAAGATCAAACACTTTTCATTCCACATATTTTGCTATGTATATGCCCATTTATATAACATCTGAAGTCACTATATGGAATCTTCCACTCAGAAATGGATGACTGCAAGATGGCTGACAGTAAAGAACAATTTTTCCTGATTTTTTTAATATATAGTAAATCACTAACATTTAGAGCTGAAACAACAAAATACTCAAATCATAATAGTCAAATAGAAATTGGTATTCAAATAGTTCTTATTCAGTTAGTTATTTAGTTAGTTATCTGGCAGCATTAGTTATCAAAGAAACACGTCAATTAGATTGTGTGAGAAAAGCAACAAAAAACTCCGATTCACATTAAGGTAATCATAATGTTAAAATTTTGAATTGTCATACTGGTTGCAACACCGCCATTTCTATTTACTGCCATTCAGGCACTCCTGAAGACATAATGTGCAAGTTGATAAGCTCATCAACAGAAAGGGTCAAATCAAAGTCAACAATGTCTTTAGATATCAAACAAGTGAATTGGTGTTAATCGGTGTTATATGTACCTGTTCGATGTTTAACACCAATTCACACCAATTCATATAAGTGAATTGATGTGAATTGGTGTTAAATGTCAAACAGGTGAACCAGTGTATCCAACTGAATTAAATTAGCCACATATCAGCCTGACTTGAACTGAGAACAAATCGCTTCCCTGAGAAATCTTTTCAATTGTCCCACATTTAAATAAACAGGTAAGTTACTGACTTTCTGCCCTTCATTACCTATAGTCCATCATCCGCAGTAAATCAGTGTTATGGTTGTAGAGAGTTTGAAAATAAGGAAAACATGTACTTTCATCTGTAGTCTGAACCGTACAAAAAATTTACTCAAAATACCTAAGATGTAATTTACTTGGATTTAGATGATTGAGTTCACCATATTGTCAATGTAGCTTGCTCATAAATATCAAAGTGGACAAAAAAAATATGATGGATTTGAGATTTTATTAAAGTCGATTAATAGCTGAACCTTATCTAAATACATTAAACAAATATTCAATAGGAAAATTTCAAGAAATTCATCCACATCAATTCAGAGATGTAAGCATCACTGTAGTTTCTATATAATAAGAGTCATAAGGGACTGATAACCAACTGGCTTCCAAGAATTCAATATAAGACCATTTTTCAAATGTTAAGTGTTGAACATTCTCTAATATTCTTTGCAATAACAACATTTTCAAATTATCTGCTGTGGTGGATGTGTTGTATGTCAGATTGGTACCATTTTCATTTAGGACCAACAAGACATAAGAAGACTTCTGACGGAAACCCCAAGTTGATATGATTTTCTGTTTTGGATGAGTAATAGTAAGATTTTTAAGATGGATGCCATGGTGGCCATACTGGATATCAGACTGGCACCAATTCCATTTCAGACCAACAAGATATCATAAGAAGTCTTTTAGTGAAAGCACAATGTTGATATTACTGTCCATCTAGGAGAAGTAAGTAACAAAATTTTCAAATGCCGACTGTAGTGGCTATACTGGACACCAGATCACCACCACTTTCCTTTACAACCAGCTAGGCATCAAAATAAATCTTCTAATGAAAACCCAATAGCAATATTTCATTTCATTCAGGAAGAGTAGCAATAACAACACTTATGGTGGTGGCCATACTGGATGTTTGAGCGGCACCATTTTCATTTAGGACCAACAAGACCATGGGATGAATGTTTGCATAAAAGTTTTATGGCAATCCTCCAAGTAATTTAAAAGTTACGATAACAAACTTGTGCTAATGGACTGAAGGAGTGCTGAAAACAGACCATTCCATAACTTCTCCTGATCTATGACTAGTGGCACTAAAAATGGATGTGTTCAGTAACCAGTCCAGGATGCTGTTGTTGGGATGCAACAGCAGTAACTTTGCTATCTCTACATCTTTCAAACTATCTGTATACCAGGACACATAACCACAATAGGAAGGTTTGATTTTATAGAAATTACCAAAAAACCAGACAAAGGCAGGGGTGGGTGCACAGGCTTTAAGGAGTTTTATCAAGTAATACTATTATCCTTTATTTCAGTCATAATGAGGCTTATTATTTCCTGACCCAGGTTAATCCTAGGATTGCTATAGTAACAAACAGCCCATAGGATTGAACTTACTTGCTGGGATTACTCTGAGGGCTGGACTTTGGCATTCCATGTTTGCTTTTGCGACTGTCCTGCGAATTACCTCATTCACCTGGATGTCGTCTAACTCAAATTTGATATGAGGAGCCTTTAAAAGAAAAAATGATATAATAGTAATAATATTAATAATAATAACAATAATAATAATAAGCAAAAAGTATAATGACAATAGTAATTACATCCATGACCTGTTATTATTAAATAAAAGTTATTCACATTTCTGTCATATTATTGTCTGATATTTTCTTCACAAAGCTAAAATCTACTTCATAGTTAGATAAATTGTACCCTTTTCCAAAATCTTTGAGCTAAAATTACCCCTAAAGCGTTTATTTTTATTGATTCATTTTCTGTAATTTTTATACAGAATGAACAAAATACTATAATCATAATAAATCAGAAGAGAATACATTTATAATAATAAAATGTTCATTTCTCTTATTCGCATAATACTTAAATATAAAAAAAGCCTAGGTCAAAATATAGCTTATTGATTAGCATAACTGTAAGTAGTATAGAACACTGGCCTTCATTTGTCCCTGTAGTCCTCGATTGATACCCCGACCTGGATACCGGACCAGCAAATCTCCATCATCAAAGTCCACAAAGTTCCAAGTAGGGTTCAGATGATGCAAGGACAAATGTTCCATGTATATACTCTTCAACAATGAGTTGAAGGAAATCTGAAATATCATAAAAATGGTTAAAAATTGAACAATTAGAATATATTAGTGACAGTAAGTTATACAGCGAGAGTCATGTAGGTCACTGTTTTGCCAGACAACGTGACATTCCCCTTAAGCAGCCACTGTCACTATTATCAAAGAGGATACCTCTGTCTTGCTACCGGCTAACATGGACATGATAAGCAGACAAAATGAGATTCCCTCTTAAGCAGACATTATCATTATCATCAACATTCTCCGTTAGGGAGACACTATCACCAAGATTCCCACCTAAAAAAGACTTAATCACCAAGATTTCCCCTTAGTCAGACACCATCACCAAGATTCCCCTTAAGCAGCAATTATCACAAAGAATCTCCTTAGGAAGAATTATCACCAAGAATCCCCCGTAAGAAGACACTATCACCATGATTCCCCTTAAGCAGCCATTATCACAAAGATTCTCCTTTAGGAAGAATTATCAGCAAGATTCCCCCTTATGAGGACATTATCACCAAGACTCCCCCTTAAGAAGACATTATCATCAAGATTCTTCCTTAAAAAGACATTATTACTAAGATTCCCCTTAAGCAGCCATTATCACAAAAATTCTCCTTTAGAAAGAATTATTGCCAAGATACCCCTTAAGAAGACACAATCACCAAGATTCCTCCTTAACAAGACATTATCACAAAGATTCCCCCTTATGAGGACATTATCACCAAGACTTCCCCTTAAGAAGACAATATCACCAAGATTCCTCCTTAAAAAGGACATTATCACAAAGATTCCCCCTTACGAGGACATCATCACAAAGACTCCCCCTTAAGAAGAATTATCATCAAGATTCCCCCTTACAAAGACATTATCACCAAGATTCCCCCTTAAGAAGACATTATCACAAAGATTCCCCTTAAGCAGCCATTATCAAAAAATTCTCCTTTAGGAAGAATTATCGCCAAGATCCCCCTTAAGAATACATTATCACCAAGATTCACCCTTAACAAGACATTATCACCAAGATTCCTCCTTAAGCAGCCATTATCACAAAGATTCTCCTTAAGCAGCCGTTATCACCAAGATTCCTCCTTAAGCAGCCATTATCACAAAGATTCTCCTTAAGCAGCCATTATCACCAAGAGATTATCACAAAGATTCCTTAAGCTGCCATTATCACCAAGATTCCCCCTTAAGAAGACATTATCACAAAGATTCCCCTTAAGCAGCCATTATCAAAAAATTCTCCTTTAGGAAGAATTATCGCCAAGATCCCCCTTAAGAATACATTATCACACCAAGATTCACCCTTAACAAGACATTATCACCAAGATTCCTCCTTAAGCAGCCATTATCACAAAGATTCTCCTTAAGCAGCCGTTATCACCAAGATTCCTCCTTAAGCAGCCATTATCACAAAGATTCTCCTTAAGCAGCCATTATCACAAAGATTCCTCCTTAAGCTGCCATTATCACCAAGATTCCCCCTTAAGAATACATTATCACCAAGATTCCCCCTTAACAAGACATTATCACCAAGATTCCCCCTTAAGAATACATTATCACCAAGATTCCCCCTTAAGAAGACATTATCACCAAGATTCCCCCTTAAGAAGACATTATCACCAAGATTCCCCCTTAACAAGACATTATCACCAAGATTCCCCCTTAAGAAGACATTATCACCAAGATTCCCCCTTAAGCAGCCATTATCACAAAGATTCTCCTTAGGAAGAATTATCACCAAGAATCCCCCGTAAGAAGACACTATCACCATGATTCCCCTTAAGCAGCCATTATCACAAAGATTCTCCTTAGGAACAATTATCACCAAGATTCCCCCTTAAGCAGCCATTATCACAAAGATTCTCCTTAGGAACAATTATCACCAAGATTCCCCCTTAAGAAGACATTATCACCAAGATTCTCCTTAGGAACAATTATCACCAAGATTCCCCCTTAAGAAGACATTATCACCAAGATTCTCCTTAGGAACAATTATCACCAAGATTCCCCCTTAAGCAGCCATTATCACAAAGATTCTCCTTAGGAACAATTATCACCAAGATTCCCCCTTAAGAAGACATTATCACAAACATTCCCCCTTAAGAAGACATTATCACCAAGGTTCCCCTTAAGCAGCCATTATCACAAAGATTCTCCTTAGGAACAATTATCACCAAGATTCCTCCTTAAGAAGACATTATCACCACGATTCCCCCTTAAGAAGATACTGTCACCAAGATTCCTCCTTTAATAAGACAATATCACCCAAGATTGCCCCTTAAGAAGACATTATCACCAAAATTTCCCCTTAAGCAGACACCATCACCAAGATTCCCCCTTCAGAAGACATTATCACCAAAACTTCCCCTTAGGCAGACACCATCACTAAGATTCCCCCTTAAGCAGACATTATCACAAAGATTCCCCTTTAAGCAGACATTATCACCAAAATTCCCCCTTAGGAAGATATTATCACCAAAATTTCCCCTTAAGTAGACATTATCACCTAGATTCCGAACTTAAGAAGAAATTATCACAAAGATTCCCCCTTAAGCAGACAGTCATCAAGATTTCCTACTGAGCAGACACTATCACCAGAGAATGATACCTCATTCTAGCTACCCACTAAAAGAGACAAGTAGATGAAATGGCAACCTCCAAAAGCTGATGCTGTCACTACAAGCAGATGACACCCCATCAAGCTCTGTCACATACTGCCTGGGAATGGTACATGTCTTGCAACTGTATATACTTGTCAAAGTAGACAAAATAACATCCCCCTTAAGCACCCATTGTCACATATCACCAGAAAATGATACATCTATCTTGCCATATACTGACACAAACAAGATAAATTGACAAAAATGGCAGGCATTCCTCTTTAAGCAGCCACAGTCACTATCACTAGAGAATAATACCTCATTATTGCTACCGGTTAACTCATTAACCCCTGGAGGTTTTTGTCGTTTTCGCCTGAAATGCGAGTAGGAAACCCATTTTGGAGGCTATTTCTGAATACATCCTAATACATCGACCTCCAAGACATTTCAGGTTAACCTAATGCCTAGTTGTGTTAGAAACATCGTTTTTCATTGGCTATTTCACCTGAGCATGAGCAGAAGGGTAAAAGTTGGAGTTCTTTTTTTGTTTGCTTAACGGACCCATCATTTTCGTGTCGAGACCACTCTTTATTCTAAATGCCCATCTTATCCTACTTTTTGCAACGGTTCACCTGTCTGTGTGCAGTTCAGACTGGTCTGTCTTAGATCTGAGGCCAAAAAGTCTAAAATCCGGACAAAAAATCGGATTCCGACCTCGTGCGAATTTCGGCTGGAAAAAAATCAGGTCCAAAAAGTTACGTTTTTCCCTCTGTATTTTGTAGTGCAACTAGAACATCCATATTATTTGGTATCATTGTAAAGCTACATCTGTCTACCTTTCTATAATACCACCCACTTTATTGTCTCATACATGACCTTGACGCTACAGAGCTCAGAAGTAGGCTACCACCTCCTGCTGCGTAAACGCGGCGCCAGGGGTTAATGAGTTAACTCAAATGGGATAAATAGATAAACTAATATCTCCCTTAATCAGCCACTGTCCCCATCTCCAGAAAACGTTCTCATCACCAGAGAATATTATCTCAGTCTAGCTACCTACTAACACAGACAAACTGACATAAAAATGACACTCCCTTTAACCAGCCACTGTCCCCATCACCAGCAAATGATACCTCAGTCCAGCTAACTGCTAACAAAGACAAGATGACAAAATTACATCCCCTTGAATCAACCACTGTCCCCATCTCAGTACCAATTTGTATTTTCCAATTTCACTCTCCTTTTCTGCCCCCCACCCCTTAAGTAGCTACTACATGTATCAGCAGAATATGATACATCTGTCCAGTTAGCTACTAAAACAGATAAGTAGACAAAATAACTTGAAAATACAGGTGACTTGGAACAAGTGTTACAAAGTCTGACTAGACCAAAAACAAAAATTTTTGCCATTCATTATGGACCATATTTTATTGGATATCAATGTGTACACATTCCTCAATTTGAACTTACTTTTTTTCTGTTTTAGCACAAGTCAAATGTTTTTTTACCTTTTTTATTTTACCAACTGTCAATTTGCTTACTGAAGTAACACATAATATTTCATACTAAATAAGTCACAATGACTGACAGTGGAGTACTAATCTATAATGACCAAAAATGGTGCAGACATCATATAAGCATCACCAAATATGTTGTTGTAGTATAATAAACAAAATATCAGAATTAATTTATAACCAACAGTAATTAAATCACCTTACCTGTAACACACACGGCTGTCCTCTGGCCATGGACTGTTTAAGTTCCGCCACTCCAGCCTGAAGCTTGCTGATGATTTTCGGATGATTCTGATTTATCATCAGCAACCAATTTTCTATTAGCAAAAATAATGTAGACTTTTAAAATATGGAGCAGACATACATTAATGCAAATCAAAACAAAAAAAACAGAAGTAAATTTCAAATGCAAATCTCTAAAATTTTTAATTGCACTTCACACCTCAACTGTAAACCATTGTCAAAATCCAAAATCCATTACTATCTGGTGATTGCAACCTTAGTTCTTCACAGCTTTCATAATGATTTCCCCATAATGAATCTTTAAATTTTGGAAAGAGCCAGAACTGTAAGGTGCTAAATTTGTGCTGTAAAGTGGGTGATTTAAGGTTCAATGCCAAGTCTTTGTAAAGTATGACAAGATTTTCTGAAGTCTGCATTACAAACTTGTATATGTGCATGGGGGCATTGTCTTAGTGCAAAATGAAGCCAGCCCTCACTAAGTCAGGACACTTTTCTAAATAGCCTCACATAAACTGTATCTGATTACCATGGCAGAGTGTTGTTTATTCAATGTGGTTTTCTCTGATATCATGCATGTAGATTTTCTAGCAGATCTGAAAGATGTTTTTTCATACATGAAGGCAAACTGGTTTGTAGCTTATTCTTGGGTTCCTAGTAGTGTATCCAAGTTTTACTGCAGGTAATGATCTTATTGAAGAAATTATTGTCTTTGACTTTATACTTGTATAATAATTCCTTGCAGACCTTTCCTCATCAACCCATTTGTTTTTTATCAAGCTATCTAGACACCCAACAGGCACAAAACCTCTATATTCCTAATTCTGCTATCTCTCAGACACTATGAGGTCTGATATTCTGATAGTCCTTCACATATACTTCCACAAAATTGACTCCTTCATTTGAAAGCAATGTGCTTGGCTGATCTTTTCTTATATCAACTGTAACAATCTCACTACCATCGTTAAAACATTTCAGCCATCTATTAATTCCAGATATGGGTTTAAAGTGCTTGCTTTTACAGATATGGCCATCTCACCTCTGTCCATGTGGGTTTGAGTCTTGGACTTGGCCTACGTGGGTATGCAAGAAAGTCTGCCAGCAGCTTACCATGGGTCTGTCATTCTTCCCTGGGTTTTCCGGGGTTCTTCCTTTACCAGTTATAATGGCTGCCATGAAATACCTATCATGTGCTGATAAATGGCATTTTGAACCCACAACAGCAACCGATTCCCAATTCTGCAAGTGTTCAGCCCCATAAATATCATGTATCAGCTTTAATCGTGTAAGGGATTTTCCTAATTTGCATACAATTTTATAATCAGTCTCTGTTAAAAAATTACGTTTTGGCATCGTGTCAACATATGACATACAAAAAGATGATATCACCAAGCATGTGATGTCATCAACTTAAAAAGGATACAACCTCCTAAATTGGTATGTTATCAATATAGATGAACAAATTTTTCTGAAGGGCTGCTTTGTTTATAGAATACTGAATTTGTTCCAGAACTATTACAGCAATCCTTGTAAAACAGTTGACTGCCTTTAAACAGTTCAAACCCCAGCCGAGTCATACCCAAGACTTATAAAAGTGGTCCAAGCAGCTGCCTTGCTTTGCTGGTCAGACTGGTGTCAGGGTAATGTGACAGGGTGGGACATAATGCTACATGTCTACAGCATGATGCCCCAGTGCTAGACATCACTATAAACTGCCACACTGCAGACACTGTAGTTACATGGCTGACATTTTTTTTAAAGCTACAATAAAAATCCAAATCACACACACAACCTGGTATGGTTGGTATGACTCAACTGGGGTTAGACAACCGGCGTAGTCCACTGATGGATGGAAGACACCGTAACATAATATGCTATCCCTTATGGTGGGCATTTTTTACAAAGCTGGAAGGGTCAAAGGAACTCTGGCTATAATTGTAGTTTCAAAGTGGCTAAAAGATCTGATGATCATATATTGAATCATTGGCTTTTGCACATAGGTAAAATGTTCCTTAATTTATGTTCCAACTTAATTTTTTTCCATTGGCTTTACAAAGATAATTAGGCCTGGAATTATTAATGTACTACTGAAAATTATTACCAAATATAGAAAATCAGAATCTGATATTAAGAATAATGACTGCAGATAACTCCACTTTACAAAGTTGCCATGAATAAATATGATCTATGAAAGACTTTTACACTGTAAGACAAGTCTACCCTTGATTTGAGGGTAAACACTTACTGACCTTTTCTTGAATTGATTCCACATTTTATCGCTGCAATTCCTTTCATGATAAATGCTGTGGGTTGTAACACCATTGGGCGTCTCATCATTTCTGCGATAAACAAGTCTAACTCATTCTCTCTGTCCATGCGGTAGATTCTGCAATACAATTTTATCAATTAAACATTCTGAATACTAACATAGTTTTAGATAATGCACTTTTCTGACTATAAAAGTTAAGAAATGTTACATACTTCATTATTAGTAATCACAGTAAGTGTACATTTACCAAATAATCAAACTTGTCCAAAAGAGTTGCCTTTTATATAACAGTCACCTGATTTCACTATGGCCATTCCAACCTCCCCCCCGCCCCATTTCTTTTATAAAACTCATGTATATAATAGTCATCTGCTTTCAGCGGTCAGCAGCCAGGTGTTTCCTAACCAAATAATGGTTTGTCACTGCCTTAAAAGTATTCATAGTTGCTGCTCTCAGTCCATGAAAATCTAACATTATTTCCTGAGGAAAACACTTTTTAAATATAGGCATATCATGTTCAGGTAATATTTCTTATTTCGCTTGCACTCGATGTACTCCATTCACATTGTCAGTGTAACTTAAACACATCAGTATGTCAAATTTGAAAAGAAGGCAATTTTTATTCTCAGCCGCAAGGGTCAAAACAATTTGTTTTCTAGATGGTCGGAAAAACAATTGTGTTGTTGAAGCAGAAATGGTAGTCAACTTTTGTGCCGATGTGATAAGTACAGATTAATATCTTCATTTATTTTGCTGAATAATAAAGACTTTATTTATTGAGGGTAACTCAATTACCATACATACTTGCTTATATAAGACAAGTCCAACCACAAACTGCACACACAGACTCAGATCTGCCATTGCATAATGTACCAGCAGATCTGGGTCTGTGCAGTTTGTTAGGAGCAACAGATACGAAAAAAGTGCAGTCAGTCACTACCCATCTCATACATGTATATATACAGTCATGTAAATAGAAATTACAGACCCTGATTAGGTAGTTAACTACACATGTAAATTGTAAAACACTAACAAATGAAGTTACCATCAGTGTTCACTGTCAAAGTTAACTCATGCATAACACATGCCAAGATATATTTATATGCAAAAATGTACCTAGAGGAGATAGATAGGTCTTCTGGCATTAATTGAGATTTAGAGTTCATCCATTTAATACATCTATGCTAAATTGATTTCTTTTCTGACATTCCATATAATGGCTACCCAGTATTTAAATCTGTTTTTAAATAATTCTTTCTTAGGTTTTGGGATTTGAAAGTTTTATTTGGCTCTTAATTATTTAAGATTTGGGGTGCTTTTGGTTTCTCTGCATTTAAAATTATTTCTCAAGTAAACTGGGACAGACTTAACAAAAAATTTGTGCAATATTTTGGGCTTTTGAAGATGAAGTTGTTCTCAAAATGGTAGGGTGTTTGAAATAGACATTGCATCTACATGTTGTTAAGTTTGCCCATCTAGTATTTATTTACAGTCTTGATTTTGTAACCACATTATTTTCTTAATATTAACATAGGCAAATTTCCCCATATGAAATTAAAATACGTATTCAAATCTCACCTGTAATTTTGACCTGTGTGAAACATCAAACAAATTTCTGACGTCATAATTTTGCATTTGTAAACAAATTAATGACACTGATGCTGACTGTGAGTAAACTATTAAAACTTTTCGGCAACAACTCAAAGTGCCATTTAAATAAGACAGGCTAGAATAACTGGTCTTGCATCAGATTTTCTCATTTTAATGCATTGCACTAAAAATAAAACTACTTTAATGACCCTAGTGAACTTTCCTATTCTAGGGCTTCAACAATCCATGGTCTGGCAGCCAAAGACAAAACAAAGATTTTGCTGGGCAAGAAACACTTTATATGACATGCCCCGATTTGTAAATAAAGTAACAAAATCACAACAAATGACATGACATGCCTCTCTTGATAAAGTCTGTGAGAGGATTTTGTGTGGTAGTTACTGCTTGTGGGGTGTATGGTTGGGTGTGTATTTTTTAAGAGATGGTAAAAACTGCAATACCTGAATGTGGCTGGGAGAAATATACAAAAAAAGAAATAGCATTTAGCAACAATAAGTAAATTATTGTATAAATGAGGGATGAAATTGGTCAACAATTCATGAAAAAATATTTTTTGATTGAACAGACTCCACAAATAAATATTATAGTTAAATTTCCATCTGTGATGATCACAGGTGGCTCAACTTTTATCACAGAACTGACAATGATGAAAGTCATTGCATTTTATTCTCCTTTTATGTGACCTTGCCCTTGATCCAAAATACCTTTACCTTGAGACAAGGGCATAACACTGCATCTAGTCATGATATACAAATTATTAAATTTCTTTTCCATATTTTCAGTGGTTTAAAGTATATACCCTGAACTGTATAAAAAAATACCCCAATACCTGTATTTAAAACTTGCATACAAAAACAGTCACTGATTTACATTTTCCCTGGCTGTATCTTTTACTTTAAGATAACAGGGTAAGTCTGTGCTGCATGACACACCATCTAGTCATAATATGTATAGTAGTTCCCCTCTTGAACAGTCACCCTGACCAGCACACACGTGCCTTTTATAGCTAGAATCCTTTGGTACAAAGGACTTTATGTCCTCTGGGACAGCCAGCCCCTAATGCAGCAAGCATATCTGAATAATAAATACAAAATTTGCCCCTCACAAGGAGACACATATTGGGGTGTACAGATGGATGTCTCACAAATTTTTGTTCATTTACAAAATCAACACAATGACATTTGTTCCAACATGCTGATCAAGTCCCTACAGTTACATTAATCCATGCAGGTAACTAATCAGATTTTTCCTACTGCTGTGTACTCCTTAGATGTAAGGTTTTGTCACTTACTGGTTATTATTACTGCCAAAAATTATCAAGATTATAAAAATGAGTGCCTGAGAAGTGCAGTATTATTCATGATGTACGAATGGTATGGTAGCCTTTTTGACTTCTCACCCCCATGTACCAGACTATGACCAGTTGATCACATGACAAGATTACTTTCTATGTAAACATTTTATTTAAGAGCTGTAAATTAGTTTGACAGTCATTCAGTTTTAAAAGAGTGTACCAACAGTCATTCAGTTTTAAGAGTGCAATTGACAGTCATTCAGTTTTAAAAGAGTGCACTGACAGTCAGTTTTAAAAGACTACTGACAGTCATTCAGTTTTAAAAAAGTACATTGACAGTCATTCCATTTTAAAAAATTGTACTTTCAGTCATTCAGTATTTAAAGAATACACTGACAGTCATAGTGCACTGACAGTAATTCCATTTAAATAGATTGCACTGATGGTCATTCTGCTTTAAAAGAGTGAATTGACAGTCATTCAGTTTTTAAAAGGTACATTGACAGTCATTCCATTTTTAAAAAGTGTACTTTCTGTCATTCAGTATTAAAAGAATACACTGACAGTCATAGTGCACTAACAGTAATTCCATTTAAATAGAGTGCACTGATGGTCATTCAGCTTTAAAAGAGTGAATTGACAGTCATTCAGTTTTAAAAGTGCAATTGACAGTCATTCAGTTTTAAGAAAGCAAATGTTGATGAGGACGAAAAAAGCTGAAATTAATTCAATTCAATGCAATGGGAGAGTTCTTTATGGATCCTTGTCAGGGAATTTCATGTCAAAATTATAAATAACATTGACAAAGATAAGGAATACACTGCAAGTGTTGGAAAATGGGATGGCTGGTGAAAGATATTTACAGCCAGAAGCTGTTTGTGCCCTGGTATGAACAACAAAGTTTTAAATTGGTTTTGTAAAGGTGTGTGCCATGAACATTCCAATTACAGGTCATGTCAAATGATTCAAGAAAATAAAGACATCAATTTTATCAACTGAACTGGGATAACACTTTACAGGAAGCAACAGGCAGTTACACAAATTTCAAGTCTTAAAAACCTGTCAAAACTCCTGTCCTTACTGAAGAATCTGCTAGAGTTAGTAATGAAACTGTAGAGGACTGGAGCAAGAATTTGTTTAATAGGACATTACAAAAAGATTTTATCACAATGATATCAATTTCCATAATGTGCATATGGTTTTAAATTTAAAAAAAAATTAAACGTTTCACAATTAACATTACTCAGTCACATATATGTGATCCCCAACTGCATAAGGTCACTCTCCTGTTGTAGAAGGAATGGCCTTATAAAACTGGAACCAACTATCTAGTTAACATTACTTCAAAATGTTCTCAGCATTTCAAATGTTACAGTGCAGAACAGGATTTTATTCACTTGCTTTTTTCACTGCCATAACCTTGACTCTTAAGCTGAGGACCTGACGATAATGGTTAGTTTTATAATAGTTTCTTGTTAATGGATGGTGAGAATGATGGTAAGACAGATGCATACATAGACAAATGGAAAGAAGGACTTATAATACACACAACATAAGACAGGCATAATAAAAAGGAAAACTTGGGATTTGGCACTCATCAAGAAAATCTAAAATCTGAGCAATGAAGAGAAAACTTTTACTTTTTTATCTGTAATCATATACCAACCAGTCTGAGGACTTTGTGCTGATCAAGGAAATCTAAAATCTGGGCAAAGACTAGATAATATTTTTTTCCAAGAAATGTAATCATAAACCAGTCCAATGATTATGAAACTGAGCCAAGTCTGAATCTTTTTTTTTGTATACATCTTCTGATTTGGTTTCCTTATAACTAAGCCTCTGACAGTCTGTTACCCACCTTTTCTTTGGCACCACATTGACAAGGGCTGCTGTGGACTCCACCCCACACCCCTTCTCCTTGCTGGGTTTGACGAGTCCATAAAACACTCGTCCATGTGTAAGGGCTTCTTCCTCTGTTGCAACCACAAGGGCTATGGTCTGCATTCCAAAATTAATTTAGACTGGTACCTGAAGAACACAATTCAAATAATTAAACTTATCAGAATTTTTTAAGTAACACATTACATGCAAACACTGTCTTTTGTTTTAAAAACTAAAACATGGTTTGAAAAATAAGTTTATCATTTAATGGTCTGAAGAACAATGGAATCTCCAAGGTGGAGGAAAAAAAAAGCATCTGGAGCACATTTTGCAATACAGGTCACATCTGCAAGCGCAACCTACATTTCTTACAATTTAGACAATTCACCCCTTTTTCAATTGAGGAGGAATTTGCACCCAACATTGTCAGTTCTAGAACAGAACCTGCATTGATAGACTTGTCACTATGAAAAACTCCACCCTGTGCCTGTCATTTCCTGGTGGTATCAGTCCTCTCCACGATTTATTTCCAAATAAAATTTGATAACATTTATACCAGTGTGAAGTTTAATTCGACAGAAGACACCTTTTTTTCATCACACAGGCATAGGGACATACAATTACTATCTGTCCATTAGTTTAACCTTATTTTACAGAGTTACAGCCCTTATGCAACGTAGGTGGAGTAACAGTAGCCATTTTTTTCAAGATGGCCACTATGATGGCCATACTGGGTGGCATCATTTTCATTTAGGACCAACAAGACTTCTCAAGAAATCTTTTAGTAAACCCTCAATATGACTTTCTGTTCAGGATGAGAAGCAATAACAAAAAAAAAAAGAAGATTTACAAGATGATTGCCATAATGGAAATCAGATTGGCACCATTATCATTTAGGACCAACTAGGAATTGTAAAAGTCAAAACCCCATGTTGATGTGGCCACCCATTCTGGAAAAGTGTGTTTGTGTGGTGTGATTTGGACTTTTAATGTAGCTTTAACAATTTTTCAGTCATATCGCTATGATGTCTGCAGTGTGGCAGTTTACAGTGATGTCTAGCACTGGGGCATCATGCCGCAGACATGTTGCATGATGTCCCACCCAGTCATATTATCCTGACACCAGACCGTCTAGTCCTAACACTAACCTCTTAATGCTGAGCGCCAAGCGAGGCAGCTGTTAGTACCATTTTTATAAGTCTTTGGTATAACTCGGCCGGGGATAGAACCCACGACCTCCAGCATCCAAGGCAGACACTCTAACCACTAGGCCACCAGAGCGGTCTTCAGAAAAAGAAGCAATAATAAGATTTTCATGACGGCTGCTGGGCATCCATATTTGATGCCCGAGGGAAGCTATTTTCATTTAGGAACAAACAGACACAATAGAAAGTCTACTGGTGGAAATCTAATGTCAATATGACTTTCTGTTTATGAGAAATGACAAGATTTTCATCATGACATCATTTTATTAAGACCAACAGACACCATAAAAAGCCATTAAGTGAAAAACACATATTCATATGACCATCTGCTCAGGATGACTTGTGATAAAAAAATTTCTAGATGGCCACTGAGGTGTCCATACTGATGTCCATGTCAAACCATTTTCATTAAGGACAAACAAAGCAACATATGAAGTCTTTCTGTGAAAATCATAAAAATAACAAACTTTTTTAAGTTTGGTAGCCATACTGGCCATCAGATTGCTACAATTTTCGTTGAGGACCAACCAGACATAACAGGTCTTTTAGTGAACACCCGATGTTGATACAAATATTACCATTCATTCTGGTGGAAAGTGATAAGATTTTCAAGATGGCCATATTAGATTGTTGTGTAGCACCATTTTTACCAACTACACTTTGGCATAAATGTGTGTGTAAAGTTTCATGGCAATACTCCAAGTAGTTGAGGAGAAGCAGTGATAACTAAACTTGTGCTATCAGGAGGATGATATGTCATCCTATGTCCAGCAGAGGTAATAGTGGGAAAAATCAGGAAAGATTACTGAAATAATTCTGATGCTGATTTTGATACACCATCAACAAATCTTTTTAAAACCCTAAAATGCTTCAATTTCAGCAGAGAACTGTTTCAAAACATGCTTGCTACTATTATTTGTATGAATCCTGTATGTACTCATTCTTTAAGCCTTGTGCATATCTTATTTGAAGCAGCAGATGAATTTTTAAGAGCATTTGTTATCGAAAGACACCTCATCTTGTAAAAAGTATGTATTATGTATGTTATATATATGATTGTTTTCTTACACTGAAACCTAAAAGACAGGTCATCACGGCATCATGGGCTGATAAACAAAGAGCATTAATGAAAACTCACTAGTCTTTTAAGTGCATGTAGATAAAATATTAGACATGACTTACCATCAGTGTGTCGTCTGCTTCAAATAAAAATACGGCCTATTTATACAGTGAGTCATAAATAGGACCAAGATCATGTCTGACCTTGTCAGGGTGGTCACATCTATTTATTCTGGCTCTAGTTACTAAAACTTAATGTCAAACTTGGGGACTGAACTCTGTGTTGATAAATACCTCATCATATATATTATAGAGTCCCATGCAATTCTTTTTAAACAGTTTGAATTTCCTCAAGAAATTTTTCAAAAAGATACATTGAAAATTTTGTACCAGTTTTCTCAAATTGAAAATGTTTGGAAAATGTCCCCTTACATTTATAGAAAAAAGGTGAGAAATTCCTGAACATAGGAAGAATTTAATGAATAATGGTAGGGATTGTTAGTTGATTGTTTAGAGCAATCTTTTAGAAAGAAGCATGAATCTTGTAACTGAATGGCTTAGAAGAGACTCCATCTGTTATGAAATGTACACAAATCCTTTAAAATAGACTCACAGTCTACTATGAAAACATACATGACAAATCATGTAACTTCATGACAGATCAGACAATTGCATGTCCTAGAATAGACTGTCTACCATGAAACTGCATGAACCCTGTAACTGCATGTCCTAGAATAGACTGTCTGCTATGACACATACACAAATCCTCTAACTTGATTGTCCTAGTGTAGACTGTCTACCATGAAACTGCATGAATCCTGTAACTGCATGTCCTAGAATAGACTGGCAGTCTACTATCATGAAACATACCTGACAGAGATCAGACAACTGCATGTCCTAGAATAGATGTCTACTGTGACACATGCACAAATCCTGTAACTGATGAATAGACTCAATCTACTATGAAATGGCATGAAACCTGTAACTCCTGTAACTGCATGCCCTAGAACAGATTGTCTACTGTGACACATACACAAATCCTGTACCTGATGAACAGACTCAAGCTACTATGAAATGGCATGAATCCTGTAACTCCTGTAACTGCATGTCCTAGAACAGATTGTCTACAAATAAACATATATGACAATTAGACAACTGCATGTCCTAAAAACAGACTCTGTCTGCAAAGAAACATACACGACAGATTACACAGTGTGTATTTTATGGAAAAGTGTATCCCTTGGTGCAGGTGATCCACTATCAAATGTTCCATGAAATTGATTATATAAGTGCATTGTTATCATGTGGAAACAATGAAACATTGCATTATAACTCACAAGTAACAACTCATTGTTGAAGTACTACTGTATCAACAAAATACCGCTTATCACACCTCAAGTCAAGCTGATACAGTGAAATAATTTATTCTACACACTTAATTTAAGGCCCCCATCATAATTTGGGCTTTCTGCCATAACCTCTGACCTGAAGGCAAATACATTAAATGAAACTGTCCTGATACAGCCATTTTACCCTATTTTATGTATATACATATAAATAATTCAAGTTTTATGCAATGCCTACAAAATAATTCAAATTTTCAAGTGTGTGACTGATGACATACCTCATATCTCAGATTTGTTTAGCACTTTCTTGGTACATGCATTCAAACGGGGACCAGAAAAATGCTGGCTCAAAATTTGAAATTTAAAAATACAGAAAAGCTGAGTTCAAGAAAATGTTATGTTCAAGACTCAAACCAGATTTGTAAAAAGTGAGAGTAGTCTATCTAGTTTTGTCTTAGGCTGAGTCTGATGACATCAGCTCTCAAACATCAATGCATACATGCAGGCACCAAGTTTCATGCACTGAGCATAAAACACATATTTTGTCTACGAATCATACTCACTCACATATCATTAATTTTTTTCACACATTTTTAAGAAAAACTGCCATGTAATTTTAATCTAATGATTTTACAGTTTCCTAGCCCTGTCCAGTAAATTTCCATGTTTACTAAATGAGATTCCCTAAAAACAGACCAACAGTGATGTGATGTTTACTTAGAATCGGGTTAACCTCTGTTGTTCCTCCCCCCCCCCCAGCTTTGCTTCAGGTCCCCAACTTGGACACAGTGGCCTCCTAGGAATGATCTCACTCCTGACACCTGTGGATCCTTGACAGTTCTGTCAATGTCAAGTAGGGATAAAACTACATGTATTAGCAGATGTTTTTCTGTTTCTATATGCATATTTATTCTTAAGATATATGATTTAAAATGATATTCACCTCATGAAAGTTACTTTTAATCTTCAATGGTCATTTGCCTGTTTGTTCTTCATATGTACTGACAAATATCTTATCTCGGATTGTTGATGTGATGCATACAGATACATATCATAGGTGCATTGTTTCATCCCTAATGTCAAGATCGAATAATAATATAATATTAATGCTTTATTGACAGAAGGAAACGCAAATAAACCAAAACTATTTTCCTCTTAAGCTCTTCTCAACAATCTACTTATATATACAGATCATTTAACAGATGCTGTAAAAGAATATTTATTTTATAGTCAAAGCATTTATTTTTCTTAAAGCACAGAGAGTATCTGATTATTTTTTATTAAAAGGCAAGAAAGCACCCAAACAATAACATACAAAATTCTGATATATTTCAAACATGGACTCCAGAGTGTTAACAAGCAATTGTTTATTGATGAATGATGGCAAATAGATGACTTTCTTTACAGATCAATGCTTACAGCTGGTACCTCTCCCTTTACAGACCACTGCTTATAGCTGGTCCCCCTCCCTTTACAGACCACTGTTTAGAGCTGGTCCCCCTCCCTTTACAGACCACTGCCTACAGATTGTCCCCTTTCCTTTATTTGTCACCATTTATAGCTGGTCCCCACCCTTTGCAGATTTTACTATATGATAAACCCATTATGATTGCTGACGAGTCCAAATATGTTTGTACAATAATTTTGACAAATATGTACTATCTTTATCTGAAAATAAGCCCCCTCCCCACCTTCACAACCCCCAATCACCTCTTGACAATTTCATAAGGCTACTTCTCTCCCCCCCACCATCTTAGCATAAGCTAAATATTATAGTGAAGCCCTGTTTGTTAGGACGATGTAGGTAACACAATTTTGTATACATCCATGTGCAACTTGTGAAGAATACATAACTGATCTTCAGATAACACAGAAAATCTGCCCCCAGAAACAATAATTTGGATAACAAAAGAGCCTGATTACTGAAGTTAGAACACAGTAAAACTTCCCTAAACCAGTCCCTCTTGTAACCCATGCTCCTCTGCTGATTATGCCACACCATCGGTTAGAGCATCCGCCTCAGATGTTTGGAGGTTGAGGGTTTGAACCCTACTTGATTCATACCAAAGACTTGTATAAAAATGGTACTAAGCAGCTGTCTTGCTTGTCACTCGGCATTAAGGGGTCAGTGTTAGGACTGGATGGCCTGATATCAGGATAATGTGACTGGGTTGGGACATGATGCTACATGTTTGCAGCATGATGCTCCATTGTTAGACATCATTATAAATTGCCACACTGCAGACATCGTAGCAATATGACTAAAATTGTTAAAGCTATGTTAAAAATCTAACCACACACACTCACACACACACACACACACGTCCTGGTTTGCTTTTATAATGCTAATAAACCACATGATACTGCCTACTTCATATTAATCTAGCAATATTTTGGATCCCAAACTGTGGCAAATTTAGGAAAGGTTAACTGAAAGGGCTGACAAATCTCAGAAAAAGGGAAGAGGGTATCAGCTGCAATTTTACTGACATAGAAATACATGGTCCATAGTTTGGAGTAACTAACTTTCAGCTTCTGGCACCCTACAAGTATGTCAAAGTCACAGCCTGGTCAGGCAACTAGATTTTATTGGTTTAAATCCAGCTGGTGTACTACCATGCAGAATGAATGGCCTGCCTACAGGCAAGTTGGCTGTTTATTCCCCCACAGGTCTTGATTTTCACCAAGATCTTAACACACTGTACCTGGCAGGCTCAATCAAGTGTAACATTCCTGGTACCTGCTGTCATCCAGTGATTCAGGAATGACAATGGCAGATGTTTTGATCCCCTATTGTAAGTATACAGTGTGTCACATGTTATGGTTCTATGTCTTAAAAGATGTAACTGAAAGATGTGAAACCAATTTAAGTAAAATCAACTAGCAATTTATTTCCCTAAAATAAAGAGAAAATTCAAGAGACACTTACAGTATTGTAAATTAAATCCCAAAGAAGTCCAAGAATATAGAATATCCCAAATGAATTCCTATAGCCTTGAATGTCCTGATATAACACAATGATACACTTCAGAATGTCTTTGAATGAGTTTGCAATAATCCCAAAGTAATGTATTAATCTGAAAGTGAATGAGCACTTTAGTAATTCCAATGAATATTTTTAATAATTCCTCTTGAATTATATTTGAACACAACTGTGAACTATGATCACAAATGGATTCCAGAGTCTGACCTATGATAGGAATGAATTACTTGTTTATCAAAGCCCTATTTATACACATTTTCACTAAGCCTTGCTGTGAATCATTCCAATGGAAAATTTCCAATCTAACTGTAACAAGACCAAGACTAGAATGTTCCAACCTCAAATGCAATGTAAACATTAGAGCTGGGAACCACACAAAATTCTGTTCCACAATATACTGTGATATTTCTGAATATACTGCAGAATGTACCATGGTATACCACAGTTATATCTGGGACAAACAATTTAATGTTGTGAAGCAGGGGCCTGACACATTTTAATAAAACAATTCTGACCGTCGATATCTGATAAATAGTTTGTGCTTATTTATAGCATATTATACATAATATTTGAAAACAAAATTTTGTCCGCAAATGGTATACACTCCAGCCCAGTTGATCTATGCTGTGGTGTTCCACAGGGGTCTGTTCTTGGACCTGTTCTCTTCATTCTATACACTCAGCCACTCTCAAGTGTCATAGATCATCATCCAGTGTCTCACCAACTGTATGCTGATGACACCCAAATATACAAATCTAGCCATCCAACTGAAGTTGAAGCTACCATCCAAGGCGTAGAGAGGTGCATTTCCGATGTGAAATCATGGATGACATGTAACAAGCTGCAGATGAATGATGATAAAACTGAAACCATTCTGATTACAACACAAAGACTTTCTCATTCACATCCTTTACCTCAAACAATAAATATCAGCAACACCAACATTAAATTCACACAGTCAGTACGAAACCTCGGTGTTACTCTTGACAGTACTCTCTCACTGCACCAACATGTCATGAACATATGCAAGGCTGCATATCTTGAACTGAGACGCATCAGCTCCATTCGCAAGTATCTTTCAGTTGATGCCACTAAAACACTTATGTGTTCCTTAGTACTTTCAAGACTGGACTATTGTAACTCAATTCTGTCTGGTTCGTCTCAATATCTACTCCAAAAACTTCAAAAAGTTCAAAACACAGCTTCTCGGATCATCCTTAGAGTACCACGATCAGAGCACACCTCTCCCCTGCTCTCTACCCTATACTGGCTATCCATACGATCCAGAATTAAACACAAAATTTGTTCTCTGTGCTACGTTTCACTGACGGGCTCCAGTCCAACATACCTATCTGACCTCACCCATGTGTACACACCTGCAAGATACTTACACTCCTCTTCTGACACTCGTATTCTCATTATTCCCACTATGAAAATGAAATCATATGGACAACGCTCTTTTGCATACCAGGGCCCAGCAATGTGGAACGAATTGCCCACTGCACTTAGACATAAAGACACAGTGATCTCATTCAAGAGCGCTCTTAAAACTCACCTATTTCAACTGCAAGAACAGACTTGAAGACCTAATAATGTATCCTTATAATGTATCCTTACCTTAAATATTTACAGCATGTTTTCTGTTTCTAATTTCGTGATGTTTGTTTTTATTTTTGTAATCATATCATTATATATGTTTTTTAAGTGTTGTCAAATGTTGTAAAGCGCTTAGAGCTTCTAAAGATTAGGCGCTATACAAAGTCCTCATTATTATTATTATTATTATCTTGAGATAAAGGAATGTAACATACCCAAACTTAAAATAAAATCACAGCTCTTTATGTAAAATTACCTAACAGTAGATGAAATTGCTATGTGAATGTTAATAGTTGTATGCCTGTTAAGTTTGAATTTATAAACTGTAACTAAAGTGGGATAGTTAAGCTTACACTATCACAGACAACCTGTGAAAGGCATTGTCCTGACATTAAAGAAACTGTGACATTAGAGAGCTTGTTGATAAAAATAGCAAGTGTTGACAATGAAACCAACAATTACCAGCTCACTATTAACATGCTGGGAAACTTTGAGTGGGATGCCGAAACTCAATCAAGATATTTATGACAGCAGGTAGGCACCCAGTAAACATAAAACATGCTTACTCAACAAATGAGGAAATATTAAGCAGACTTTGAACACTGCATAAAACTCAAACAGAAAATCAAAGGATGATTGAGTCTTACAAAGGAATGCATGTACTTCACACATTAACATATGCTAGTAAAAAACTAAAATTGACTTCATTTTTCTAAATCTGAAAATCTTCCAAAATTTGCACTTGGTCTGAATATCTTTAACAACATCCCATTTGGCCACCACATTTCAATACATCAAATGTGTCAAACATGTGATTAAAGGATTATAAATATATTTATATTTGTAATATTTAAAATTAATTTGTTACAAATATTTTTTATTTTATCAAATATAAAAATGCTGTTAATATAAATAAATAATCCTTACTGATGGAAACAAAAGACAAACCTGTACAGTTAAAAAGCAGCATGGTAATAACCACCAGAGAAAACTACATTGGAAAAAATGGTATACTGGTAATACTGCCTACTTCTAGTAAACATCCCATCTGCACACAACATACAATCCTAGACAAAAGTTAGCTAGGTAAACATTCTTTTTACAAAAGACTATTATTTTAGAGTACAACCTACAATCCTGGACAAAAGATAAGAAAATGATATTCATATACATAACATATGGGTGTACTGTTGTAAGTACATGCATGCAGTATGGCCTGAACTAGAAAATTCCAATCTTCTTTTCATGCTTACAATTGGTGGCTGATAAATAGCAGATCACTTTCTCAAAATGCAGGGCAAATCAGCACAATGCAGAACATACAAGTACATGAAGTGCATTTAGTAAATTTGGGTGTTCCAAACAAAGACAAACAAAAATAAAGACAAAAGTGAAGCCAAGCCTTAAAATGCAAAGTTGATTTTTAAAAAAATATAAACTGGATACTTCATCAATCCAAGATCTTCTCAGCTGCAACATCACCACAGAAGGCACCCCAATGTTGCCTCATATCAACCTATCATTAGGGGTTTCTGCCTAATTGCTAAGTAAGGCAAACCACTGCACAGGAAGCCAAGCCACCTAGAAAATAATTCTGAAAGTGCATGAGTTAAGAAAAATTCCTACTAATTTTGATCATAACTGCCGAAGTTGTTCTCTAGAAAAGTTGAAATATGTTTCTCTAATATTTGCTATGGATACCACTCCTATACTAGATGAGGCACCTCATGTACAAACTCTGTTGGAGTTGTCAGAGGGTGTCTGGCAATACATCCCTACAAAGACCAATCTAAATCGGCCCAGTGGTTTTTGAGAAGTTCAAGATGTTCAAGCAATAATATCTCTTGTCCGATAAAATCCATGTAATCTTGTCACCCAGGGTCAGATCAAGATCAGAAATGTCACCAAGCTGTGTAGGGCCTGAAAGCGTTCATAATGACTGAAAATAAACAAGCAATGCCCAAGTCAGTCTGATATTGCTCAACTGGCAGACATCTGGCTGTTACTGACAAATACAAGAAAAATTGGCAAGAATTCTGTGTCTGTAGAATACTATGTTTAAATTTCTTTCAATGCTGTTGATTGCATACATGTTATGAAAACAATGGTTTCAAGTTTTCTCAAGTTTGTTTCATATTTGATGGGATTTCAACATCATTTGTCCCGTAATGAAATACTCTTTACATGACAAAATGTACTAGTCAATGTTGGTCGAATTCTGTTAGCACTTTTTAGAGTATAAAGTTGTGTAAATATTTCTTAACTAATGACATCCATATCTGATGGCATAAAAGCATCATTTTGCATCGATCTGAATGGCATTCAAGCTGAGACATTTTCTGTGAACTTAACATCCGTTTAGATGGGTTTTATTTTACAAGTTATTAAAGATTTTCAACTTTAAGTAACATGTGCCATATTTTTGTCAAGTATATGTTAGCAGGAAGCAATGCATGACAGTCACTTTTTTGGGCATTAGGAACAGTTTATTTAAGTTAAAGTTTCTTGCTAATGATTTGGTTGAGGGCTTAATATGCAGACTCTGGCCTTGTTTTATTTTGGGCTTGTCAGTGAATTTAGTACACATTAAATCTGTATGCCATGAACTGTTATTCCCTACTGTTCAATTCACCACACATGATATATTATACAGATAAATTATATTCCATTCCCATCAATTTTACCTGTGGGCTACCAAGGATAGTCGCTTACAAGTCTAGTCCAACTGCCACCTGCACAGATCCAAAGCTGTCACTGCATAATGTGCCATCAGATCTGGGTCTATGAAGTTTGTTAGGAGCAATAGAGCAGAACAAAAACAACACAGATCCTGATCTGCCTGCAAATTATGTGATGACAGACTGGATTTATTTGTTTGCAGCTGGACTCCACTTTTAAATGAAAACATATAGCATTTATTTTATCAAGTATAAACTACAACATTTGCCATAACATAAAACTCACTTTTAAACCATTCAAAAAGAAACTGTACTACAGTAAAACCTGTCTTGAAAGACCACTGCTATGTGAGACCACCTGTCTTGAGAGACCATATTTTTTGGCACAAGGGGTGGTCTTTCAAGACAGGTTCTACTGTATTTGTATGAAATAAGCAAGCAGATGCCACTCACACAATAATATTCATTCTAATTAAGCTCAAAATTATTTACTCTTTACAAAATTCCAAGATTCAGGCTGATCAACTAGGGGAGCAAAAGAGAGTGCATTGGAACTGTTGAAGTTCGTACATTCTTTAATAGTGTTTTCTTACAAAGAATTGTTGATAAAAGTTAAATGAGGAATGCTCCTTCCCTCAGCTCTTAATGTATTACCATCTGCCTGTGGTACATTCTCCTCACATTGTTTGGGATACCTGAAGAACTGCATTAAAACTTAAGTCAATTTATAAATTCCCTTGTACTTTCCATGTTTATTTTGATATTGATGCAAAACTGAATGCTTCCATTTGCACATGGACAGTACAAATTCTAACTTTTTCATCAGCAGCACGTCCTTTCATCATATTTGTCTTTTTGTTGTGAAAAAGAACAATATTTTTGTCATCTGGGTCATCCATATATGATGTAATGCACCTGGGGTGGAGGAAGTCTGACTTGTATGATGATGTGTGACAATGGGGGAGTTTTTCAGTTTGAAAAATGTCACAAAACAAGTGCCATCTACCAGTATCAGCATGGGAGGAAGAGAAAAAACACTGAGAAATAAATTTGTGAGAAGAGATGCCATCAACTTTATTCCTTGGATATTAAGTCTTTTTCATAACCATAAGTTTTCTCTTTAGAGAACAATACCCTGATAGATTATAATAGTTTTTAAAGTATTAAATAATTAAAAATGCAGTGTTGTAATGTTGTGTGTTTTTCTATACAAATTGATTTCAAACCAATTTTACTTTTGAAACATTTTATTTTGGGGATCAAAGCTTTGTGACTTCATATATGTGGGGGAGTCAAAGCCTTTGTGATGAAATCAGACAAGGGAGGAGGTGGCTCAAAAATGTGCCAAAATTGCATGAATTCATAAATGAATGACTCCATTCGATGTAATGTGCTTTTCACATCCAACAGGTGATGTTATCATGATCTACTGCTGTATTATAAAGTCATGTCACAACTTTCTTACAATATCATTATAATATCAGAATATCACAATGTTTATATTAGCAATACACAGAACACACTGAAGGTCAAAATAACAGCTTACAGAAAATTTCCTTTTCTATTCACTGACCACTTAATGTTTTAATGAAGACCATTGTTATTTGTATGAGGAACATGTATCAACTGAAATATAACAATGCAGAGAACACAAATGTAACAATGCTGAGGACACAGTTGATTACAGTAAATGTAACAAAGCTGAGGACAGATGATTATACATGTAGTAAAAGTAACAATGCAGAAAACACAGCTGATTACAGTAAATGCAACAACGTTGAGGACATAGCTGATTACAGTAAATATAATAATGCCAGGGATTTGACTAATTACAGTAAATGTAACATTGCTGAAAACAGATGAATACAGTAATTGTAGCAATGTTGAGGTCACAGATGATTACAATAAATGTAACAATACTGAGGACATAGCTGAACACAGTAAAGATGCTATTCTGTACTGAAGTGAACAAAGAAACAAATTTATTCAGGGGAGGTGTATCTCCATTCCATACATTATCAGTGAACTAAATTTTTGCCAGTATCTTTGTCGAGCTGCATCCAACAACGATCAAGCATGATGGTAATATATGATAACATCACTAAATCTGTCTATAACAAAATTTCTAGCTGAAGCATGTTTAATTCACATTTTTGCTATATTATGCTATTTTATGTTCTGACACTTGTTTTTTTTTATCTTTACCTCCAGCTAGCACAATACAGCCACTATTGTGCTGATGTACTTCACAGTACTACATACACAGATAGACACATACATACATACATACATACATACATACATACATACATACATAAACTTCTTGTAGCTTTGACATAATTCTCACAGACAATTTTCAGGATGCAATGAAAAATATAAAGGTGTTAACAATACATGAAAGATTTCTTAGAAAGGCCAAAGTGATGTACAAAGTATCCAGGAAAGCCATTCCTGTCTATCTAAGCAATATCTTTCACCAAAGAGATGCTGATGGTACTCCAAATTTAAGGTCCATAAGAAGTAAAAATTACATTATACCAAGGCCAAAGAAGGAATTGTTTAAAAAAGTTTTCAATACACTGGTCCACTGGTATGGAACAACATTCCCAGTGACATAAGGCAGGCTCCTAGCATTTCTTCTTTTCATAATCAATGTCTCCAATGGATGAAATCTTTAGAAAACTGAACAGTTCTAGTACAATAAATACTGCCTGCTATTCTGTAATTTTGCATCATTTTCACAGTTATATTTTTCAATGCAGGATGATATTTTACATTTTATACATGTTTATGTTTTCACAGATGCCTGTGCATGTGTTCCAGGCTTGATACTTTGACTTTTAAAATCACTTAATTATTTAGTGTCAAGCCTGATTCCTTACATCATGTTGTACATACTGTATATATTGTACATAACAGATAGAAGGCCTCAAGGTAGATTAGTTCTGTAACTGAGTTACCTTCTCTAAATAAAGTCTTTATAAATATTATTATTATTATTATTATTATTATTATTATTATTATTATTACTATTATTTATGTTACCTGCTGCTTGCTTGTTATGCAGTGTGTCGTTCTAGATCTTTTAAAATGAGACTTCAAACCTTGTTTTATGAATAACTAGTTAGAGTTTTGAAATTCTAATCCAAAGAGTTTCATACAGGGCAAAGAGGTCATGAATGCATTACTACATTCTTACTGTACAAGTATTTTCTTTGTTATTTTTGCATGTAGAATTTTTTTTAATATCCTGATGTTCAACAAGCATTAGCAATTATCTGGTCTCCCAATGCCACAATGATATCAGATAACAATCAAACTCTGAAGGTGCAAGGAAGGAGTTGGGGTACCAATGAGCTGAGGTGCATTTTCCATTCTTCTGGTGTGAGAATAATGGCATGGAATAACTCTGTGTAGCACATTTGTTTTTATATCACACATGTGAGGGCCCCTTCAGCATTTGGACCATCTCCAAATTCTTTGCCCTAAAGGCAAATACTATAAATATTGATGTTTAACCACATACCACAGACTTATACTTGTTTGGTTCAACAGTAAACAAAATAGACCCTGATCTTCTGTAATGTTGCATAATGGGCATGAAGACCAAGGTCTATGTTGTTTGTTTTACTGATTACTTCTAATAAACTGCTGCACTGATCCAGATCTACTGGTGCATTATGGGATGACAGTCCTGGGTCTGTGCAGTTTTCAGTTGGTCCCAAGTTATAGGTGAGTGTATATGGTACCCAGTTTCAAGTGTACATACTTAGAATTATTTGAGCAGTCGTAATTTGTCTGACTTTAATATCAGTCACATCAGAATTGATTTGCTGCATGGTATTGTTTGCAATAAGTAGGCTGAAATCCTCATTCTGATTTTAAAATATGTGAAGGTTAGGTTAAAATTTATGTGAAGGTCGAGTTAAAGTTTAAGCTGAAATTTTTTTTTTACAAAGATTTAAACCAATGTTCTAAACAGTCATAGCATTTCAGTTTCATGTCCTTAAACACAAATTCAAGGGCCCCAAGCGGCCAAGTGGTCTAAAGCGCTCAGCATTATGGATCATTGCCATCTCACCTCTGGCTGCATTGGTTCGCATCTCTGGTTCGGCCATTGTGGGTATTTGAGAAAGCTTGCCAGTAGCTTCTCATGGGTCGGTGGTTCTTTCCGGGATCTTCCCGGGTTCTTCCTCCACCATTTATACTAGCCACCATGCCTATCTTGTGCTGAACAATGGTGTTAAACCTACAACAGCAACAACAAATACAAGTTCTCTGAATCAGGGATAGTATTTTCTACAGAAACACAGTACAAACTTGGATACCAAAATTGTACCAGTGGAACAAGTCTTTTGTATGCAATACATAATTTATAAAAGAGTTCATCATAGACCTATATTTTCACTGTAATACGGGAGGATACATTTGTCAGGAGGAAGCTGGACTCTCATTCCTAACTGAAAGCTCTGAAAAGAGTTACCATTTGGCTTTGAGGATTCTGAACCTCAATGAACATCCAACCAATTAACTACCTCGAAGTTGAGGAAGTCTTATGACAATCAATATTTGCTGGACTTAATGGGGGGGGGGGGCAAGGCTCTAAGGGGGCACTCACCATTTATTATGTACTTTTGAGAGAGTGATGTATGTAAGGTGAAGTTGTTTGCATTTAAAACATGCACAGTGGAGAGAATGTTGGCATACCTCTATGCTACTTTGATGTAATATGACTGACATTTCTTTGGATATTGTACTTTTGGAAATTGAAAATGATCTTAGCAGACTGCTAACTAAAATGACTGCTCCCTTGTGCTCCAAAAATCAGCCTGAATTTGTCTAAGGTACACTATCCTTAGCAGCTATTAAAACAGGGAAAATGAATTTTGCCAGACTAGACAATACCAGCTTCTGAAAGTGCAATGAATGAATTATCAAATATATAAAATGTAAAAAAGGTTATCAGCTCTTTTTTTGACAATTGACCTCTGAAGTTCAGGAAGTGAAAATGACCAAGTGGAGCTAGCACTTTTTTGAAAGGTGCACATCTGGAGTAAGGCCAAGCTGTATACTCTATAACCCATATTACACCCATCAATCATACACCAAAATAAAGGGAATTAAAGGTTCTTTGAACAATACCTAAGATATACAAGGTTTTTTTTAAATACCAAGTATAACCAGTGAGGAAACCCGGGGAAATTCTTTTTCCTTAAAATTCTAACCCTATGCAAAATACAAAACTGTACAGCACCACCTCAGCTACCACCAACTTTCATACAAAATAGTCTATTTGAGTCAAACCTCCATGTTAGAGAGCTACTCAAGGGCACTATAAGAAAAATAGCTGACTGGCACAAAGAATGCATATATTTTTTGCTTATGCTCCAATTAAATTTTAACCTCTGATGTCTGCTCCAATTAAATTTTAACCTCCGATGTCTGCTCCAATTAAATTTTAACCAATCAGATGTCTTAAGTGCAATGGTATGCATTGTGCAAATGTTGGTGAGAATCAGCTGACACTTAAAATTCGTTCTTTTGAAATTATGTTAGCAACATTATTCTTGTGAAAACTTATTACGTACCTTTGGAAATAGGCACCTTCACCTGCACATGATAATTAATCAACAAAATATCAGTCATGAAAATACCAGCTACATGAGGCAAATTAAACAGTGCCTGACCAGACAACGAAAGTCACAAAAATTGGCCTCTCTCTGTCTCATTTACATCACAGTGGTATGACTCATAAAGATGTGTGATACATCACTGAAAGGGAACATTTCTCCAAATCACAATGACATCTGAAGAACTGAAAAGTGTCACTGTAAATGTGAACACCATAGGAAATTAAGGACTATGTGAAACTATAACATAATATTTTCATGAATTTTATCCATTTTAATATCAGGCTTGCATCTGGTACCTGTGTGAAAAAAGAAGTTGGCTTCCTTCCTTTGCAACTCATGACTGACAATGAAGTTAGCCAAATTAGGCTAAAGTAAATATATCACTCATGCACACTAGATGTTAGGAACAATGAACTTCAGCGCTTGTTAAAAAAATACACTTAGAACTATATCTGTGTCTATGTGGCCATTTTTACCCCATCATCACTACATGTTTTCTTGAGCCCTGTACTGCATACATGTAACTTTAATTACAAAAAGGTCACGAATCCAAATCAACACCTACTTGTAAATTGTTACATAATGGGGGAGGGGGAGGGCTCAGCCTAAGTGTTTGTCTTACCCAGTAAGTCAAACTTACAGCATTTACTATGTAACATACAAATTAAATTCTTTATGACTTCTAAAATTCATCTGATTTTCATGAAGTTCACACAATATCACTTGTAAATCATTCAAAACAAACATTGTCTGTTTAAATGAAACATTTAAGTGATTTGGTAAATCATTTTCCATTTTTCCCATGGGTCAATTATTCCAGCTTGGGATGCAATAATGTGGTCTATACAGGAAAGGAAAATGTTGATGAGGTTTCTCAGCAAGTAAATTTTACACAACTTGCACAAAATTATAATGAAAATATGCAAAAACAAAACTATTTATGCATTCTTACTTCAATAACAAAACCTGATGAGCATTCAATTTTAATATTTTGTTCTCCATATATAGTCCTAAGTTGGTAGAAATGTTCAAGTCTTAAAGAAAAACTAGAGGTATGGTGAACAATTTGCTCAAGTAAATATACCCTTGACATTCCTGGTCTCCACAATGGTGAGTAGTCAAATAGTACTGGACAGTTTCAATTGAAAACAACTGAAAATGCCTCCAGCTTCAATACAAAAAAAGGGGAATAATCAAGAGAGTACAGTATGTGGTCAGTATGTACATCGGTATCTGATTGGCATCTTACTAGCAAGCATTAATTTGTAACTGGAGTTGAGTTCATGGGATTCTCTCGTGTAAGAAAGCTTACCAGTAGCTTCCAATGAGTAGGTAGTTCTTCATGGGATCTTCAGTCATATATTCTGGCTGCCATTTATAACTTAAAAATGGCGATAAACCACACAAAATCAAAAACAACCTTTTTTATACCACACTCCTGTCTTTTAAAGTCTAAAACTCCACAATAAATGGAGTGAAACCATTATCTTCAGTGCAGTCACTAACGGTAAATATCATCAATAAGCAACTTTAATCCACGTAATATTTTCTTTGACTGTTTTTAGCTGTGATGTTCTTTATCAAGATCTGACTGGCTGGTTGGCAGAGTAGTGGTGGCTTGTGGTTTTATGAGTTTAACGCCATTTTTCAGCACAAGAAAGACTAGACAAGACTAGACATGTATATCTGATGAAGGAAGAACCCATGGTAAAGCCCCAAGACTCGAACCCACATGGACTTACATGAAATGGTAATGATATCTGTAAGGGTTAAAGCACAGCAGACCACTTTGCCACCTTGTTCCCAAGGTTGGCAGATTAATTTACAATGTACATGTAGTAATTATGTGGATGGTTTAACTGTTGCCTAATTAAAAGTGCACTAAAACTGTATTAAATGAAATATAAATGATACCCCCCACCCCCATCCACCTTTTTGGACAACTCTGTAGTGAAATGTGCATGAAAAACTGGCATACTGTATACAGAAAACTTATCAGTCATTAGTATATGAAATATTGATGAAAGTGACCTAATATTAGTACATGTAAAATATGATTTTACTGATCAAAACAACATCCACAGAAAGCTGCACGTCTCTGTGACCAATAAATGCCTGAGAGGGCCCCGAGTGGCCGAGTGGTCTAAAGCGCTCTCCGTTACGGATCACTGCCGTCTCACCTCTATCTGCGTGGGTTCGAGTCTAGGATTCGGCGAATGTGGATATGTGAGAAAGCTTGCCAGTAGCTTCTCGTGGGTCGGTGGTTCTTTCTGGGGATTTCCCGGTTTCTTCCTCCACCATTAATACTGGCCGCCATGTATAGCCTATCATGTGCTGAAAAATGGCGTTAAGCCCTACAACAACAACAACAACAAATGCCTGAGAAATCAACTTAAATACAAGAGCTTGACAGTATGTCTGCAATGTTTACCAAAAATATCAAAATGTATACACTGTTTATGATAACCAAAACAATGCCCATAGAAACTTGATTTCCCCCTATCTATCTACTAGGCTTACTAAACAACTGACAACCATTATAATGTGAACTCTCTATTTCTCAATCTGCAATTATTTTATCTGTTGTATGTCCTAACTGCTGAATATAACAGGATGCTGTTTGCAAGACATGTGTTGAATGTATCTGAGTTTCAGACTGGTGATATTGTTTCCTACCATTTCATATAAGTATATCATGAACAACTCAACACTGGAACCAGGCTGCCTATTCATACACATTAAATGCTTTTTGTAGGCTCTACAATGACTAAGGAACTACCAATATGCACTTGTTTACAAAATTAAAATGATGTATCTATAAACAAAATGTTATAAAAATAATACAATGTTCAATAAATGAACATGCCATTTAAAAGTAAATACCATAGTTTCAAGAAATTTTTATCAGCATTTAAAATTTATCCACAAGTCAACTTGATGTACAAAGTTGTGCAATGTGTGCAATTACTAAATCTTCCTCAACTGCTTTACTCGAAGTGATGCCACATTCAATGTGAAAATCACAGCTAAATACTTTCTGAAAGAATTAACATAAAGTTCAACTAAATAATCTTTTTAACGCAAAGATGTGGAAATACATCTATATAATTTAATTGGCACAAGTAATTACTGCATCATTGGCAGCTATATGCATGTTCATTTACATATTTACAGATTTTGTAAATATTTACAAGCAGTATAAACTAATCTGTTTGCAGCCTTACTTACGTGTAACAGAAGTTAATGAAGAGCATGCATCACCACACAAAGCCTCTGTAATCAATAATGCCAGAAATATGGACCTAAATGTAAAACTAACCATAACTTAAAGAGTGCAATATAAGTACCTGTGACCTTCTTTTTGGTAGGATGATGTTCAGTGGTGTACTGGCTAATAGGCATACTGCACACCAAGCTGCAAAGTCTATAATGAATAATCCTAGAAACACTGATGAAAATGCATAACTTAACCTGTCACTATGGTGCAAAATAAAGGTAATATTGAACTAATTCTGGTAAAGTTATGTATGCATGTACATATCTGCATTTAAAGGCATGTCAGCACAATAATGGCTACATGATGCCAATTAAAAGTAAAGTTCTAAAAATATAAAAAGAAAAGAAAACCAGCAAAAACTGGAGAAAAACAACTTGAAATCAACGTGAATATGAAGTACTTTAAGATACATGTAAAAGATAATAGTCAAATGTTAAAACTGTAATTTGTATATAAAAAAGACAATGGTAAAAAAACAACATATCTTTCAAATATTGCATACAAATTTGTAATAAAGAACACATTATCCCAAAAAGTCAATGGCTGTCTTGAGCAGTAACATCTGGGATGATGTTGTTGTTTTAGGTTTAACGCCATTTCTCAGCACAAGATAGGCTATAAATGGTGGCCAGTATAAATGGTGGAGGAAGAACCTGGGAAGTTACAGGCAAGCTTCCTCACATACCCACATTGGCCGAGCCTGAGACTCAAACCCACTTAGACAGAGGTGAGTTGGGAAACGATTGGTGATGATGAGTACTTTAAACCACTTGGCCACCCGGGGTCCCTCTGGGATATTAATAGGCTTTCAAATTTAAGGTTGTCCAAGGCTTTAATTAAGGCAAGGAATCTGAAAAGATATTTACTTCTGAACAGGTTTTGAGGATTTTTTATAGTAAATGGGTCGAGGTGTACTTGTCTATATTCCAAGCGTCATGTCCCACTGGCAAACAATGCACAAGAAACTGAGCTAAATTTGTCACTGGCATTTGAAAATTGTCTTGGCAAATTTTGAATGAAGCTTTACAACTAACAAAGGATAAACTGTTTGTTCTAGTGGCAATTCGTTAGGTATTTTTACATCTTATCAAATACCATAATGTAATATACATACTACTAGTACAGTAGAATTCATTGCAAAGTATATTTCTTGCAGTGCTTATTTGAAGTTACATGCCAAAATACACAGATAATCAACAATGTCTGAAAATAAACCTCAACTGTAAATAAAACATTTTTATTCTACAGTACTACTATTCGGAAAGGTGTATATGTACCTGTACTAAAAAGGTTTGGATACTTGCCTTGTGAGTCATTCAAGTTGCTCTCGTATTTTTTTTAGTAATACATGCAACACATTGTCCAACCTTGATTTTGGAAATCTCTGCAGGTAAATAAAGGTACATTGTTGACAGCTACTCAAGTGTTTAGTTTTCAAACTACACATTTTCACCAAGCTGAAAATATTGGGTTGAACTGAAAAGTATAGTACCGGTAATGCCTGTAAGTGATCAAAGCAAGCAGTCCTACCACATGAATGACTAAGTGGGATTTGGTTGCATGCCTGGATAACATCAACAGCACTTAAATCCAGACTGCATAGTTTAGTGGCCAACAGAAGATAGCAATTAACAAAGTACAAAGACCCTGAAGTATAAAATTAGGATGTGATTTATTTAAACTTTTAATGGACTACTATCAACATGACTTCCGATCTAATATGATACAAATTAATTTAGAGTCACATGAATTACTAATATAACTGGAAATGTACACAGAATGATCCAATTACAGTCGATAGTCACTTTTTCTGGCAAAGTATTGTGAAAAAATTAAACACCTTTTCTTGTGATTACAGTAAACCAAGTTTGAATTACAACTGTTACTGTGTTTATAGACTTTCTATGGGTACAGCCTGGATCACGTGGCGAGTTATGACTCTGCTATGCAAAAACGGGGCAGTAGAAAAATGGAGGAAAAAAAGTCAAACAAAGACATCCCCTAAGCTCACATTTTGGAGTATACGATAGTCAAAGGTGCAAGTAAACCGATACATGTACGGTCAGGTACTCTGTACCATTTACACATTTATTGTCAGTACTGTGTTAAGTCATACAAGAAAAACATGGTCAAGGGGTTGGTACCGTACTGGTAAAATCAACATGCACCACTGCAACTTGCACAATAATGAACCAAACCATTTAGGTAACAAAATTAAAATCTATATTAATCAAGAAGATCAGTGATAAATCATTTTTATTATGATCTTATGTCATTTTCTTAAGCCTGTAAATTACATTATGATGTCATAATATCAATGATGTCAACACTTATCAAAGGCGGTGTTCAGAGGAACAGTGAAGACGGACACTTTTAGCAAAAGGGACACAGTAGTAAAACAAGAGTCCCTCAAACAGACTGATGCTCTACTGGGAAAGAAGAATTTCCATGGAATTCAAGACAAGACCATTTCTTCCTTTTAATCGTGAAGTGTTGAAACCAACTTAGATATTCTTCAGCAATAACAAGATTATCAAATTACCTGCTATGGTTCACATAACAAATGTATGTACTCATTCTAAAAGCCTTATGCATATTTTACTGTAGATCAACTGTCTAGTTTTTAACAGCATTTGTTATCTAAAGACTCCACAGCTTGTAAAAACTGCATTATATATATCTTTATACAAATACCATTACAGAAGGCCTCATGGAAGATTGGTAAGTTGACCAAATAAGCTTCTTTAAATAAAGTCATTATTAATAATAATAATAATAATAATAATAATAATAATATTATTATTATTATTATTATTATTATTATTATTATTATTATTATGTCAACCAAGCACCATTTTCATTGAGGACCAACATGGCAATTATAAAACATCTGGTGGAAACCCCATGTTCATATGATTTTCCATTTTGGAGGAACAACAAGAAGAAGATTTTCAAAGATAGATGCCAAAGCTATTATAGCTGAAATTTTCAATATCAGACTGGCAGTATTTCTATTTAGTACAAACTAGATACAGTATCATAAGCAGTCTTTTGGTGAAAGGACAATGCTGATATGACCAGCCACCAAGGACCGCTCCAGTGGCCCAGTGGTTACAGCATCCACCACGGATGCAAGAGGTCATGGGATCGAACCCCTGGCTGAATCGTAACAAAAACTTATAAAATTGGTACTAACAGCTGCCTCACTAGGTGTTCAGCATAAAGTGGTTAGAGTTAGGACTGGTCAGCCTAGTGTCAGGATAATGTGACTGGGTGGGATGATGCTACATGTCTGCGGCATGATGCTCCAGTACTAGATATCACTATAAACTGCCATCGTAGTGATATGACCAAAAAATTGTTAAATCAACGTTAAAAATCCAACACACACACACACACACACACACACAGAGACCAGCCATCAAGAAATACAAATAACAAGATTTTCAAGATGGCCATTGTGGGAGTCATATTTAGAAGTCAGATTGGAGCCATTTTCATTTATGACCAAAACAGACTTCACATGAAGTGTTTCAGTGAAAATCCCATGCTGATATGACCATTCATTAGGAGATAACAATGGTGATAACAAGATTTGCAAGAGGCAGCCATACTGAATGTCTGTAAGGTACCATAATTTTAGGACCAACTAGACATAAGAAGTTGTTTAGTAAAATCCCCATGTTGATACAACCATCCATTCAGGATGAGTGGTGATGACAATATCTTCAAGATGGCCATTGTTGTGGCCATACTGGACATAAGATCTACATTATCTTCATTCTGGATTGACTCTACATCATGAGCAGTCTTCTGGTGAGAACCACGAATCAACATGACTTACCATTCAGGAGAATTAGCAACAACATAACTTTCAAGATGGTCACTGTTACAGTGGTCAAAAGATCAGCACTGTATTCATTTAGGACCAACAAGACATCATAAGAAGTCTTCTTCTGAAAACCCAATGGCAATATTACATTTTGTTCAGGGGTAGTGATAAGATCTTCAAGATGGCTACCATGGTGGGCATACTGGGGATCAGATCAGCCCCTTTTCATTCAGGACCATCTAAATACCATATGTCTTTCAGTGAAAACAGCATTTTAATATAACCATCCATTCAAGAGTAACGGTGATGACAAGATTTTCAAGATATTGTGGTGGCCATGTTGACCTTCAGATCAGCACCATTTTCATTTAGGACCAGAAAGACATCATAATAAGTCTACTGGTGACCATCCCCATGTCATATGATTTTTGAAGGAAAGCAGAAATTTTGGTGGCTATATTGGGCATCAGATCAGCTCCCTTTTCATTTACATCAAGCAGACATAAAAACCAGTCTTTTAGTGACCAACCCATGTTTATTTGATTACCCCAATTCAAGAAAAAATTACTTTCAAGATGACCACTGTGGCAACCATACTAGATATCAGACTGCCATCATTTTCATTTAGGACATCGCACATGTAAAGAGACTTTTGGTGAAAACCTCCATACCAATATAATTTCTATTCAGGATGAGTAGCAACATTACTGAACAAGAGATTGGCCCCATTTTCATTCATGACCAAGTGGGCACCATAAGAAATTTTTTTGTGGAAATCACATGCTGATTTGATCATCCATTATGATTAAGTATCAACAGCAAGATTTTGAAGATGGCCACTGTGGTGGCCATATTGAACATCAGACCTGCCTCATTTTCATTTATGACCAACTAAATATTATCGAAAATCTGTTTCTGCTTGGATGCCTGAGCAGTACCATTGCCATTTAGGACCAAGCAGACCATGGGATGAATGAGTGAGTAATGTTTCATGGAAATCCTTTGCTTAGTTTAGGAGCAATAATCACAAATCTGTGCTAATGGATGGAAGGAAGTGGGATGACAGGCATTGTAATGATAGGCATTGGGGTCTTTTGCCATAAAAATACAATTTCAGTCATGAAATTGGGAATTTAATACTTTGGGAAAATTTTTCAAGTTGACTATTCCTCCACTTGTTAAAAGTGTTTCTGCAATACATAGAACAGATTTATTTTACATGTATTTGAAGAAATTAATATGTCTAACATAACTGTATTTTATTTCATTTTTTCCCTCTGAAATTTGCATTTCCTGCCTACAAATTTTATGAAGGAAGATAATTAAAGTAGTCAGTAATTTTTAACTGGAAAAAATGTTTTTCAACTGGACCACTGTGTAAACAGTACATGTTAAAATAAGAGCTGGCTTTTAATATGAGGTAGGCAAAGAGAAGGAAAAACGAATACTGCACTTCAGATGTGTATACTGAATAAATATATTGCATGTACAAAACAGAAGCACAGGAATACACCCATACATGCATGTTCTTTGCCTGTGCAAAGAAAGAGTGTCTGGTTGTATAAAATATTATTTTTATTTCATGAGGGGTGGGAAACAGTGTACAAAACAGAAGCACAGGAATACACCCATACATGCATGTTCTTTGCCTGTGCAAAGAAAGAGTGTCTGGGTTGTATGGAATATTATTTTTATTTCATGCGGGGTGGGAAACAGGAACAGCATTCTTTCCTTAAGTACTGTATTGAATAAATCATTTAAAAAAAGTCAGAAACAAAATACTGGAACTGAATGTCTTGCCACTGGATAAAACAATCTGACCACCACATATATTACTGCAGACAAAAACATGACTCGAATGTGTGACAGGGTTGTAGCTTGATGCAAAATCATATGTTCTGTTTTCCAGAAATGTCTTCACAAATAAAGCATGCACAATATTCCAACCACCTCAGCAACTTCTATGATTGGTCTGACTTTGAAGTTGCAAATGTATGCAACATCTATGTCAATCATCATTTAAAAAATAACCGATGTGGTCCAAGATGGCAGATGTGGCAGCTACTGACCTAAATTTAAGGTAGGATCAATAGGATGGATGGAGATCCAAATGCTGGATCTCTGTGCAAATTATACACACTACCATAAAACCTGCTTCACATACAGAGTGGAAAAATATCTATATATTAATAAAAATGTACATGTACATGTAAATGAGCTGTGGTCTCTAACAGCCAAAAATACACTTTCCTGACAGACTGAAATTCAATGCATTCTTATCTTGTATCAGATCATAATTTTGCTGTAAAGAACGGATGGATAATTCTCAATATCAAATCACTTGGTGTTGCACCAAGCGAAGCATGTCCGAAAATGTTTCTGCTTTCATAAAGTGGTAGGATAGGATTTATTAATGTCAGAAGATTCGACCTGACACTCTTTAAATGCAAAGTAAACAAATAATGAATAAACAAAAAAATGGATGGATGGATAGATGAAAAAAATAAAAATTAATATTGGGAAGGAATACAATAAAGAGGCCCTCAAAGGGACTAAAATTCTACCAGCCAAAAAGTATTTTCAGGAATCAACATTAAGTCTTTCTTCTCTCCTTCAATACTTTGTAAGTGTTGAGCACTGAAACAATCTTTGATATTCCTGAGACACTCTAACACAATTTTTAGTAACAAAAATATTTTCTTATGATTCAGTTAACCAAGATACACGTTAAGTATAGTTCAAAATTGTTTGTTATGGTCTTTGACCTTCAAGTGATACCATGGACAAGATCAATGAACCTGTTCATCAGACAAGGTCAAGATATAAGTACATAATACAATAAGTCTGGTTTCACCTACACTGTATATTATATTGAAAATGTTATTGAAATGGCATAATTCAAGCAGCGTGCATTCATTTGATATATCCACAAAACTGAGTTTGATAAGAATCAATCCATTCATAGTTGCTTTTGTTACTGTGTTCAATTGCAAGCCAAATCAGCTGAACAGCTGTCAAGGCTATTGACCATCAAGTCGATGCCTGATGAATGACTACCCAGTATCAGTTTGTTCATTAGAATCCAACTAAAATAGAAAAATTCTATTGTATAGGTCTTAGTAATTGTGTTTGTAAACCCAATATAGTACAAAAATGCAAGTAATGACCTTTAAGTGGATACAAATTGATAAATGGAGTATATTTTCAAACAACTTCACAAAAGTACAAATGTGTCGATGGCCAGATCTGCATAATTTTCTTTTCATACCAATTACATACTGCGAGAAGTGTTTTAGTTAAAATCCCATATCAATCAATACATTTTTTTAAAAAAAAGCAGTGATATGAATGTTGAGATGTCCACAAAATTCAAGTGTAAGTATTGAACATAACACTGATATCACCCAATTCTGTCTTTGATAATGAGCTAGAACTACATGTATGACACAATCAGAATTCAATTACTGACCTACACTGTGTTAAAAATGACAGAATATATGCATATACACCCTATGTACATTTAGGCATGTATGCATAAACACCATATATACGCACTTATAAGTTGGGGCAAAATGCAAACAACAAAGATCATGATCTGTTGTGGCATAATGAGCATGTAAATCAGGGGTCTATGTTGTTTGTTGGACTGACAGTGCCCCCAAGAAACTGCAGAGACCCAAACCAGCCAGCACATTATGCAACAGCAGATCTGGGTCTATGCAATTCGCATTTGGACTTGTCTTATAAGCGAATATTCAAATGGCACTGATACACTGCAATTTTACACTGTGTATTTGAACAGTAACTGATACCCACAATTCCATTCGCAACTTCTCAGTCAATCTTTGCTTTTAAGTGGTCCAAAATGGCAGCTATTGGCATGTTATGATCCATGGGATTGACAGAGAAGTTCCAAATGCTGGATAACTTTACAAATGATACACATTACCATAAAAGTTTACTTTGCAAGCGGAGCAGAAGAAAATCTATATATAGAGTGAAACCCCTTAAAACCAAACATTTAGTATGCAAGAATCCCCTCAAAACTGTTTTGGAGTCCCAAGTGTTGCTTCTTTAATATCATTTCTCACCCCATCTTAAAACAAGAAAACAAATTTCAATCACATATTTCAATTTTACGATAAGATAATAGAATATCCACAAAACTGAAATTCATTTATAACTTGGAAGTATATTATAGCTGCTAAATTCCTGACAAAACCAGATTATGCCTGGTTAACAGATACTGTACTAGGTTTATTTGTGTAAACATCTCTCAAAGGGATGTAAGCTAAAACAATACTAGATATTTGTGCTGACACACATTAAGGCCAACAATAGGCTAATCTGAAATCTGTACAGCATAAAAGAACCAGCTTTTAATGCAAATTAAATAATACCTAAATGTCTGCAGATAAGCCATTTAAAAAAGATAAAGTCTGTCTCCTTATTATCCAATTTTTATTTATGCCATTGGTTTGTATAAACGATCCCTGGAGCATTGTTTGTCTGTTTTCTGTTTAGATTAAATCCCTTGGCTTTATTAAGCCGGCATGTGGCCTGAATTTTGATAGTTTAAGTACAGGTCAAAACTGTTTGTCATGGCTTTTGACCTTGAACCTAGTATTATGGATAGAAGATCACAAACCTGTATCACTCAAGACAAAACCACATCTGGTAATGTCAAGACATAACTACATGCTACTGTAAGTATGATAATGTCAAGACATAACCACATTGTACTGTAAGTTTGGTAATGTCAAGACAAAACCACATGCTAGTACAAGTCTGGTAATGTCAAGACAAAACCACATGCTAGTACAAGTCTGTTAATGTCAAGACAAAACCACATGCTATTGCAAGTCTGGGTTCATCTTTACTTGATATCCATAAATGGAGTTTGATGAAACAAATCTACAATTCAGTCTCTAATAATGAACTAAAACTGCATTAATGGCACAATCAGAATTCAGCTACTGATCCACATTACTGGTATGTTAGGAATACTGCATATACAGTATGTATTGCAGTATGTAGGTATGAATGCATACATGCAGGGATTTCAACAAATGCTGTTAGCCTGTTATTTTTCACCCTATATTTTGTACAAGAATCAATGCCTACAGTACCATAATTTTGAAAGTTTGTTTTAAAAGTTTTATAAATCATCAGTTCATTCTGTTAGAGAATATTCATCCAATTAAGACTCCATCATCTTCCATTTGTTACTGATTGATCCTGACCCAGAGGATATTTGCTTTTTCTAATTCTGCATCACTGAATATGATTCAGTCTAAGTGTGTGTGTGATTTGGACTTTTAATGGAGCTTTAAATTTTTTTTAGTCATATCGCTATGATGTCTGCAGTGTGGCAGTTTAAAATGATGTGTAGTGCTTGGGCATCATGCTGCAGACATGTCGCATGATGTCCTACTCTGTCAGTTTCCTGACACCAGGCCCACCAGTCCTAACACTAACCTCTTAATGCTGAGCGCCCAGCAAGGCAGCTGTTAGTACCATTTTTTATTAGTCTTTGGTATGACTCGGCCGGGGTTCGAACCCACAACCTCCCACAGCCGAGAGAGATGCTCTAACCACTAGGCCACCAAAGCAGTCAATTAATCAGTCTCTTTCCTCTCTTATCTAGTTCAGTGACTGAAATCAGGAGTGGTGATTACGTGTCAATATTAAAAATGATGAGGTCACATGCTTGACTTCTGGTTACAAAAAAGTACTAAACAATTTTATGATATGGCTACTGTATAATTAATGTTAATATACCTAAGTCATCATTTTTATTGACGATGAATGAAAAATCAAATATTTTATTAACGTAAATGTGAGGAAAGTTTATATTCTCCCAAAAATTTTAAAATTACTTGTAATTTAGCATTATCTACATGAAATGTAATATCATAAACCACAAACAATAGAGTTCTACAAATGTAGTGAAAACCTTGTTTGTGGAGAAATCTGCATATGGTCAGCGCTGATATATATATATATATATATATATATATATATATATATATATATATATATATATATATGACTGGATAGAAAGCCATCAGGGCTCTCCACAAAGGAAAAACAATTTACATTTTACTACAAAAACTAGGACACAAATAATCCAATATTAACATCATGTTATAACTAATTATAAAATAAAAAATAAAAAAATATAATCCCAGACAGTAGAGTGCAAAGGCCATTAATTTCACCTCAGAGGGCTATGGTCTGTGTCACAGGTATATACAATATTTTTTTAAAAAAAGCCAAAAAAAACGTGCCTTTAATTCTTAAAAGAAAACTGTTCCCTTTGGGCGCCTCACAAGATGTCAATGGAGGAATGTCAAGTATACGCATAATATGCCCCATTTTTTTCACAATGTTTCGACCAGTTTCCTTTGAAATCATTAATAAACACCTGTATTCCTTCAATTAAGGACACAGCTGAAGATCTGAGACAACTCTTTCCCTGTGCAAGATAGAAAGAAAGAAAATGTTCATTGTTAAGCAAGATAAGTATATGAATGATGACCCGAATGGGTTTGTTGTGTTATAACAAATACATTATCGTGTTTCCAAAGGTAATTAACATACCTGTTGAACAGTTCATTAAATATGTGATTCGAAAAAATATAAAAACTTACCTTAAGATTAACGTAAACAGATCCTTTAATTTTTCTTTACATGGTTAGGTGGAACACACATCTACTTCCACTCAAACCAAAATTTTGAAAATGTCTCCCATGTCATTTGTCATACACCTGTACGGTGCATATAAAATAATACCCTTGCAAAGTTTAATCTCATCCTACAATATGCAGTCTTCAAATGCTTTACTAAATACTAATACATTTTCAAGAAAAATACATTATAGCATGATGAACAATATTTTTAATGTTTATCTTAGCTTATGCTATTTATAGGTCTATTTCATTCCAAGTCGTCCGGGATAACATCTATGAATGAAAATACCTTGACACCGCTTCTACCTGTGTGTGAAGACATGCTGTATCGTATGTACCTAAAATTAGGTATAGGATGGGATATAAATGCGAACAATAACAACAATGTTATTTGCGTGGGAAAATATTATGTATCGGGAAATTCCGTTTGTCTATTATGTACAAAGACCCTAGTGACCGTCTGCTTCTTTCATTCTTTCTTTCTTTCTTTTACAGGAGTGGGTACATTCCTGGACAGGTTTAATTTTCATTGTAACTACATTTTTCTTAGCATCAAATTGTTGCAGGTTTTTTTGACATGTATGTGAAGGACTCTGCAGGAATCTAAAGAAAGGTCTCATGCACACAAAAGGTAATTCTTAATCAAAACTGCATGCAACTTAAAGTTTTTGTGCATATAGCATAGGATTGTGGTGAGCAATTTTCTTCCTCTTTCATTGGATTGTAGCGATCAAGCTTTCTCTGACACTGGATTCGTCACTTATGTAAAATATATACTATATTGATTTCTGATTAGCGGATTTCCACACGAAGAAGTCACGGGCGTCCTTCGTAAAGGCAGTAACTTTGATATACATTTACATACCTTTTGAATTATGTTTTATTTCTATATGCAGTCTTTTTTCTAACCATATACTTGCAATATACAGCCAAGAAATGAAAGTATTCCCGTTTTGGAAAGTCGGACTATCGCGAGGGTCAATACTGAGTTACGTACGTCGAGCCATAAAGGTTACAACAGCATCCTGTACCTGTATTAGATGCATTTTCTGTCCTTTACTTTTTTTTATTGCTATTTCTTGGACATATTATTTTTCTTTCCAGAATGCTCATACACACGTATTTCATAACTATTTTCTTGCTTCTTTTAGTTTATCAAAACCCTCGTGATTTGTTTTGTTTATAATTGTTCCTGGTTTGCTTTGATTTCGTTCATGACCACGGTCATAAATCCTAAAAAAAAAAAAACGGGTGCATTATTTCCATTGATGCAGACGTTGATTGGTATGTATGTGGTAGCCTTTTATAGCACCTCAGCACAGTAGCTGATACAGGTAAAGTTCGAAAAAAATGTGAAATTTAGGAGGATTAATCTTTCCAAATAAATGTAAACATGAAGTACTCCAAGAAAAAAAATATAAAACAAATTCTGTAAAATGTATATAAAATAAAAGATAAAGATATTACGCGTGCAAAATTTGACTAAACTTTCAAAGCACTAGTTAGGTCGTCCTATGTAAACTTGTTATTCTTGAAATGTGTGATTTTTTTCGAACTATGAGAAGGCGATTCAACTCGATAATGGTTATTCAGATGGTATGACATAATCTTGTCAGAACAGACTCACTTGATGTCGCAGTCATTTTGGACACAACGAGAGAATTCAAATGGAGCAAAATGGAGTGATATGCCTCTGGCGCTTCTCTATGGTCTAATTACCCCAGCAAATCCATACAAATTAATATATCCGTTCCAGATTCAATGATATTCGAAAGAATCGAATTGCCGCCTCTTACTTTTTTTTGTTGCTACGCTTAAGAAGTACGATATACGCCGTGGTGATGAGGGTGGAATTTTCTTCTAACCAGAAATTTTTCTTCCATCTCAAGAAAAGTTTGTTATGTTTATTTTATTATGATTTTTTTTAGCAAGTAACATGACGGATAGAAAAAGTGCTTTGTCTGCAAATCAGAGCGGATTATTTTTTTCCCCAGCTTTACGGGGGCTAGATATTTTGTTTTCAAAAATCCCTGCCCGTCCCCCCCCCCTCCGACACTAGAATGGCTAGTCCCTTTCTCACAGTATTTTCAGTAAGCGTTAGATTAATGCATATAAAGAGATTTAGTAAGCCTTTGTTTTTAAAGTTTCCATATATTTCGAGTGTTTAACACTCAGCATTAAATTATGGAACACTGTTATTACAAAGATAACGACCGCTCCGGTGGCCTAGTGGTTAGAGCGTCCGCCTCGGATGCGGGAGGTCGTGGGTTCGATCCCCGGTCGAGTCATACCAAAGACTTACAAAAATGGTACTAACAGCTGCCTCGCTTGGCGCTCAGCATTAAGAGGTTAGTGTTAGGACTGGTCGGCCTGGTGTCAGGATAATGTGACTGGGTGGGACATCATGCTACATGTCTGCGGCATGATGCCCCCAGTGCTAGACATCACTATAAACTGCCACACTGCAGACATCGTAGCGATATGACTGAAAAATTGTTAAAGCTACGTTAAAAATCATAATCACATCACATCACATCACAAAGATAACGCTCTGTATTTAGTTTACTTCAGAAACTCATGGGAATTTTCAAGACGTAAAAGAAACACTCAGCCTTTTTTTTTAATTTAGTCGGAAAACAGAAAGATTGCACAGAAGAGAGACAGTATTTCTAAAGTAAAATTTAATCTTATTATGTTCTTTTTTATTTTTGGCGCGATTTTTGCATAATTTTCATTTGGCGTTTAGTCGTAATTGAAATTAAACCACATCCAGAAATGGTACCCATACAATTCAGAGCTTTCAATAGAAGTCAATTCATAGAATACTGAAAATTTTAAATGTTGTTTCTGATTTTAAGTTTTGTTTTGGTTTTTGTAAAATTCCACTTTTTCTATTTTGAATTAATCCCCAATTTTTTTATCTGTGGTATCATTGTCCGTTGTATTAATGTATATGGTTTAGTTTCTCTCGTGTAGTTTTTCCTGTGTGCATCGTTTTCATCATACCACCTTTTATTGTAAGCTTTCTGACAAGATTTGCAATAACGGTGTTTGTTAAACTCAGTTATATTTGTTTTCTCTTTCACATTTTGAGACCTGGCTTTGCATCTACTTTTTTATTTCACAAATTCAATTTCAAATTATTTTGTCAGTACGTAAAGGAAACATGTAAATCGTCTTGTAACAAATCACTGTTCCAGTTCAGATTTCTACTGATCTAAATTAAAGTTTCCTTGTAAATTAAATGGAAGATAGCGAACAAAAGAATATATTGCTGACAAAAAAACCTGAAAATGATACTTAATGAAAGGTAGAAGACCCTCGTAGAGCTGAACTTGGTAGTCAACATATAAACTTTCAAGAAAATTTGAAAAAAGTCAAAGCTCAACTATTTTGAAACAAAAAACAATTAGTGTCTACAGAATATCAAGATGCTGCAAGAAAACCACTTGCAAGAAAATAAGGTTGAGAAAGCTTAACACAAATCTATTTTTGGATATGTTATTTTTAGAGGTTTCTGGCAACATGTTCATTTTGGACTAAAAGCATACTCGTTTCTTCGTAGGGTCTTCAGCATCCATTGTAGTTGTAAAAAATGTTATGTTTGAAAATGAACAATCAACCAAAGTACGGCAAGAAAATAACACAATGTCTGTATCTTGCAGTCCAATCTATTGAGATACTTTAGCTTTTCAAGTAATAAATATAATAGTTTTTGCATTAAAAAAAAAAAAATTTAACTACCGTATATACTCCCTTATAATTCGAGTCCGATTGTAAACTGCACAGACCCGGATCTTCCGTCGCATAATGCGCTAGAAGATGTGGGTCTATGTAATTCGTTAGGAGTAATCAGTAGAACAGACGACATAGAACCTGGTATACAGGCTCGTTATGCTATGGCAGATCAGGATCGTTGTTGTTTGCAGTTGTAAGCGAGAACACACGGTATGTTTGCCGTGGGATCTTTAAATATGCATTCACAGTTTCATACAACATGCTTCTGAAGAAGTTTGTTATGGTGTCAATAGGCCCACAATTGAACGTGGACACTGGAGAAGCGAAACCAGTTATTTGATTTTTAGTTCATAATCGATCGCCTTTTAGCACATGGATTGTTACCTGACCAAATTTTTAGCACTAAAGAGGTAAAGGGAACATCAAAGTTACATCATGGTTTTGAACAAATCTTATTTCAGGTTTACCATTTGTCCACTGTCATATAAGGATATTGCAGAAGTAGATAAAGTCATTCAAGTTTCTTTTCGCGAGTCCTTAATTGACTACCTGATATCAAATAGACTTTTACCTGACAAAAATGTTACTTTGTCAACAGCATATATTTTGCTTCATTGTGCCGTTGTCGCCGTGCGCAAGGTTGTTTTCATGCACACGTCCTTTTTGGACACGGTGAATAAGTACTTCCAGAGGAAAGGGTAGTTCTATTTGTTACGACTCTTGATCTTAGACTATTATAAATTAATTAAGCGAAACCAACAAATTTAATAAAATCAACAAACAATTTATTTCTCTATGTTACAAGGTGAAAATTTATGAAACACTTACAGTATCGTGAATTAAATCCCAAATAATCCTAATAATAAGTAAATAAGCACTTAGTAATTCCAAATGAATAATTTAAACAAATTAATTTCTCTCAAATTATATCTAACACAACTGCAACCTATGATCATGGATTCCCACAGACTGATACAAAACAGGAATGATTTTTATTGTTTACCAAGTCCCTATCTATACACATTTTCACTCGACCTAGTCGCGAGTCATTCTAATCAAAATTTCCAATCAAATTGTAAACAATTCTGTTTATAGAATATTCTAAACTCATAAACAACCTATTTATAACCTACAATCAGGGACAAAAATTAGCCATATTAACATCTTGTTTACATTATCTAACTTACAATTATGAACAAAATTTAAACACACAATTTGAACTAAATATACCACATTTGTGTTTTAAAAAGCAAGCCGAAGAAATATGCAAAACTTACAAAATCTGCACATTACAGCCTAAAATATATGCAAGGTAAATTAAACCTGTTATTATTCTAAAGTCGAATCTGCCTCTTTCATACTTGTTCGTCCTTCGAATTCGAAGAGGACCATGACATCACCAACTGGTTGGTTTCTGTGAGTACATGAGTAACTGATCAAGCCAGTCGTTTCTCTGAATCGTCTGTGGCATACAGGACAGGAGATGTCATTTGGGGCTGCTTGATCAATAAGAGGACATGCTATAGGTCCGAGATTTACGCGGCTGGTGTTTCATCAATTTTCCTCATTTCAAAGTCTGAAGCTCCAGTATAGATGAGACTGAGCCAGGTGGAGTGCACGACCTTCCCAAGACTTAGGGTCAGTGTTGAGATGTTTCACGGATGATCTGAGTGAATCTTTGAAGCGTTTCTTCTGACCATCCTGAGATCGCTTTCCCTCCTTCAGCTCGCCGTATAAGATCTTATTTGGTAGTCGCTCGTCTGACATCCTGGTGACGTGGCATGCCCATCTCATCTGTGATTTCATCTGTAGAGTGTGGATGTTTGGAATGCCTGCCCATGTGAGAACCTGATTGTCTTGGACCATGTCCTGCCGTCCTAACTTCATACATTTCCTCAGGCAGCCCATCTAAAAATGGTTCAGTTTCTTGGCATGGCGTCGCATTCATACAGCAGTGTCGGCAACACAATGGAAGTGAAAACCTTCAGTTTTGTTTGCAGACTGATATATCAGCGCTCCCACACATTTACACGTAGTCTCCCAAAGTCCACACTTGCTTTAGCAATTTTGCCGTTAGTTTCATCATCGATGTGGACTGCACGTACTGCCGAGATAGGTTAACTTTTCAACTGCCAGGAAGGTTTGGCCAGTGATGGTATACTGTACATAAGGCTTTCGTTCTGCTGCTTGGCGCATCGCCTCTGTCTTCTTCTTGATACTAAATGTGAGACCAGAATTGTCACAGCCTGAAGAGAAATGGTGCATACTCTGTTGCATCTCATATTCATATTTGGCATTTAAGGAACAGTCATCAACAAATAGGAGATCATGATCAGTCACATCCACTAACTTAGTATTTGCATCTTGTCTTCTCAGATTGAAGAGCTTGCCATCAGTCCAGTATTGGATGTCAATCCCAGGGCTATAGTCACGGAAGGCAGCAGTAAGCATGGCAGAGAACATCATATTCAAGAGGGTTGAGGCCAACACAGAGTCTTGCTTGACTCCTTTGTTGACTGAAAATGATCAAGGTCACTCACAGTGGTCCACCGTTATATCTTATATTGCCAAATGGACCCACCCGCAAGGATAAGGCAATCTGACAACGGTTCTAATTTCAGGTCGCAAAAGATTTAAATGATAAAAATATATTCGGTCAGAGAGACCGAACACGATAGAGGTGTTACAAGTGATAGAAAATTTTGGATTGGGTGGAGATTAGCATAGGAACAGTTTTAAATGGTATGTAAATAATAGCAGCATGATTAGGTATTGCAGGAATAGATATCGGTGTAATGTTTCTTATGGACTTTAGCAGCATTGATAGAATCTGTACTAAAAGCTCTGAATTAAAAACTG
>JAECUM010018233.1:0-29689 GCA_016617855.1 Megalonaias nervosa
ATATATATATATATATATATAACTAAATTTAGCCCATCTATCTCCGTCTATTCACCGACAAAGAATGATGTTTCCGTTTAACCTGTCTTAAATATGCATTGCAGAAGACACGTCTTGCATTGCATGCCTGATTTAAAGTAAAATTAATATTTGCTCACGTCATGCATAATTTATGCGAGCAAATATATTCCTCTCGCAGCTGCTATATGCCCTGTTCACTAAGCTGATTAAATGACAAACTCACTGGAAATTCCTGTAAGCCTGTGTATGCAGTCTATTTGATTGTTTTAGTAAATTGCTCCCGACTTTTCCGAATACATACAGCAGGAGTTTCGAAAATAAAACTAACAAGCACTTTCCCAAAAATAAAAGTTTGAAGTTGAACTTTTATAATTATTATAATTATTTGAACATGTTTACAATAATTAAAATGATACTATTAATGTAATGAATTGAACTGAAAATTGTAGGAAAAGTTAGAAAATTATTTTTAAAGCTATTTCGAAAAGGAAAAATGGTATAAAATTATAGACTGTATTAAAACATTTTAAAATTGTGTAAAAAATTAAAATGATAATGATAAATTGCATGGGTTGTTATTTGCTATTTTGTTCAAGTACTAAACATGTCTGAATGCATCATGTGCCTTTTATAATTTGTTTGCGTTCTCTCTCTCTCTCTCTCTCTCTCTCTCTCTCTCTCTCTCTCTCTCTCTCTCTCTCTCTCTCTCTCTCTCTCTCTCTCTCTTTCTCTCACACACACACACACACACTCACACACACACACACCGTTATTTATTGGCATACCGTCCTTGTGAAATAGTTTTAGTAGTATAACGTTTTATATTTGCAAAGAAAGCCCATTGTTTCCATACATTTACAATTATTGCATGATTGATCATATACGCAGTCTTTATAATTACTTCGACCTTGACGCTCCAGACATGTCCATACACATAGCAGCAATGCTGGTGGTTTTATTCGTGCTGTATGTTGTCAAAGTTTCTATGCATAAAATGCTATTAAAGCCACATTCCTCTATTGCGTGAATATTATATAGGCACATGCAACAAGAGCGTCAACCTGATCATAGTTTGTAATGATATTCAAATATGAGAACTGTTTATGTATATGTACTGCTGTACAAAGTTTGTCATTGTCTTCTGATCTCCCCGTCATCTAAGCTCTCTGTAACAGGATGAAACCATATTCAATCTAGTGCAGACACTGAACACGATTTCGTGAATGAGATGATAAATTATAATGGAATTAAATAACGAATTAATCTGACACCTTACTTGTACACATACAATCGAAGTATGGATTGAAACACACGATGTCCACAGACTGCAAAAACAGATATAAGAAAATGATTTCGTTACTAAATGGAACTAATCAGAACATGCAACGCCAATAGGGAATCAAGTGTGAATGAACACGATCAATGTATGGTTCGTTGACAGGCACGATGCATGTATAATTGAATTTCACTCATTTTGTAGTAGTCAATTATATTTTCACCCATATGGTGATATTGAATATTACTAATATGTATCTCATGTCGCCTAGTCGACCAACAGGTTTATTTTCGCTTCCACAGCCACAAGGAGCAACAAGTCTTTTTGAATAATCCCTCGATATCTTCTTATTGTCTGCTGACATGTTGGTCCCGAAGCTGTGATTCCTCACTGCGAGTTAATCAAACCGTGAAACTACACCATCGAATGTAGCAATTCGATTACACAGTACCACGACAATTCCACGTGACATATGAAGATTGCTTCCGTAAAGTGGACGTCTTCATGACAGAATTCGTTGTATTGTGATTATACGATTATCATTTTTGTTCTATAACTATCTTAGTTTAATTCCTATCTTTCGACAAGAAAAGGCGAGGTAATTGGTTGAATCTCAGTTCCGGTACTTTACGCGTGCAGCAGTGGGTACATTAAACTGAGTATTTTGAAAAAGCTGCGGATGAAATTAATCACCTTAGGGCAACTCTGTACACGGCAACAAAATCAGAACATTGTGTTTCTGTATTTGTAACGAATTGACATTAAATACACGTACGTCCATCACACTCTCCATTTTGATATTGAAGAAAATTTACTTTAATGATATTTAGAAAGAAAAAAGAATAACTAAACTAATATAAGATTTTGAGGCTACATTGTTATGAATAATGAAGAATATGAGAAGTTCGAAAATTTAGGCAATATATAACTAGTGGTATACGCTTCTCGAGGGTAAAACGGGTATTAATATTTTACACTGCTCTACACGGAAAAGCAATTTGGGGATCATGTGGAATTCTTTCCTTAAATTATGGACGTTTAACATGTAGATGGTATTATGTGGTCAAAAGAGTTATAGAAATAAAAGATTTGTATATAGTCAAATATTGACTCTTTGAAAAGAGTCAATATTTACAATGGGTTGAAAGTTCATTGGGACAAGACAAAATGTAATGTTAAAAGTTTAATCAGCAATTGAATACAAACTTGTGTAGTCGAAATCCCACATTACATGTCGTGCGTGGCGGCCAATACTCGTTCACTACAATTTAACAGTTAATTCTATACCATTCGCATGCCGTATGCAGGGACCAATAATCCGCACTCACTATGCAACACGCTATGTGTTGTGACCAACACTATGTGCTGTGATCAACACCTCGTTATCTCCTACCAACAGCACACATCATGCCATCAACATGTAGTTTACAATGACCAATATCCCGTTATTTACAATGACGGTGTTAACAGTGACCAACACCCCACACCTACTAACAAACGAAACTTTAACGGAAGCGCAAACGTGAAACAAAGCAATCCTTCTAGAGTGTATGTCCGAAATAAAGTTTGTGTTTCTTCAGAATTAAACAACACATCTTTTTCCAAACTTAACATATTTATCAATTCCGCTAACTGAAACATATATTATAATGCGGGTCGTTCGGGATACGGCTCTTCCTCTTTATTCAGAAATAATTAAAACATTAAGTATGAAGGTATTTGTACCGTTGGCAAAGTTGTGGATTACGACCAGGAGTCGAATGCTCGAATACAGTGTTATATTAACGTAGATATCGTTAGTGTTTCTGTGCTAAGAAAATAGAGAACCATAATGTTCCGAAAGCGAACTTTCTATTTTATGATAGTTTCTAGAGTTCTCACAGTTGAAAAAGCACACAAAGTTTCCAAAGAATCCCAAATTTGATTTGATAAAGAAAATAAACACAATATTGTCCACACGCTATAAAATCAGATCCTTGTAATCTCACATTATTGAGCTGAATAGATAAAACATTTGTTCTTATGAAGTCAATGGTGTCGTCTTCCAGAGGAGGTACACCATACGAAATAAAATAGTTCACAATGTTATCATTAGACGGCTATCCAATGGGTGCCTGGTCGATGCCTATTGTCTGTGTTGATGAAATAGGCTTGAACATCATTGGGTGATCGATGTCAATGTTAATCTTTAGAGCACACCACAGGATTCCAAGAAGCCGTATCCGAAATGTGGGTCACAAGGTAATGATATTCCTATGGATTTATTTTTCTTCGTTTTCGTCATTGGTAATGATAAGTGATCCGCTCACACTTGACGTATTCCTTAAACTGTTATGCCAAATATTTGCCCTATTTGTTTGTTCATGTCAAGCATTGTGCATCCAAGAATCTATTTTTAGTCGTTGCCCTCATTTCTGCAGGATTCCTGGAGGACGTGAAAAAATATTACGGGGACCTAACACGGTAGCCGATTTCGCCCAATGGATTTTAGACCCCATCAACGAGACGTGGAGCCAAGAGGACGTCGAATGATACGGAGATTGTCATCGGTATGCCACGTTGATGGCTCACAAGTTCTCGGGATACGATGGACAGTTTCTTCTGAGATACTATACGAAACAAAGTACCGAACGTCCTAAAGTGACTTTGAAAGGAGCCAAGATCACTTCCATGCACGTGGGACAGGTGCAGTTGACATATTCGATGAGTTACTTGGCCATGCCATTGAGTCGAATGCCTAAACGTTCGGAATGATAGAAATGGTCAAAGGCTATTTTCCGCACCTTTCAGTACCAAAGCCAATCAACATGCCGTTCTAACCCATTTGCCTGAGGCTCACTACTACGACCCTGACAACATGCGCACCGAACAACGAGATGCTTTCTATGCTTGATACAACTCTCACGCCTCAGACACCTTCGACTTTCAAGAAGAAATATTAAACTATTGTCGATTTGACGTGGACATTTTATTGCGCTGCTGTGGAAAATTGTGAGAACTCTTGATGGAGCACGGAGTGATCCATTCTTTGAAAGAATCCTGCACCATTGACAAAGGATGTTCCTTAGAGTACCGCCAACGATTCATGCTCCAAAACTCCCTAGCTGTCATTCGAACTCAAACGACAAAGTTTGTTAAACGTCAATACTAGGTCAAAACCCTTCACTGGTTAAGCCGATTTAGACGACGTCTCTCATTTGGCCACCTACAATCGTGGCTACAAATATTTGTTTTGTGTTATCGACGTCTTTTCCAAATTTGCCTGCGTCGTGCCGTTGACTTCCAAACCGAGTACTGAGTTAGTGCGATCCCTCAACTTGGTGTTGGAAAAAAATGTTCGTTACCCTCTTCGATGGCAAATTTTTGAACCAAGCTTTCCATAAAGTATTGGAGAAACCTGACATTCGTGTTTTCACCACCGAGAATCCAGAAACCAAATCAGCATCGTGGAACGTTTTCAAAGCACCTTGAAAGAACGCATGTAGAAATAATTTAGGCATCAACACACTCTCATGTACATCTACGTCTTGCCGCACATGGTCCAATCTTACCTCAGGAGCATCGGACGTGCCCCCCCCCAAAAAAAAATGTGACTACCGACAACGAAGTGACCGTCATTTAGCGCCTGTTGTGTACGACACCGACTGTGACTGTGAACAACCAATTTTACTTAACGTTACCCAGTGACAGTTACATGGATGTGTTTCCCCACAATACATTTTGCTGGATCACGAAGCCCATTGGGAAATGGCTTTGGTGGAAATGATTCCCTCAAAATACTTGGATAAAAACGAAACTGTAGATGCCTCTAAATAGCGACAAGTGTCCCCCAATACTCCATGGTACATCTATACTATTAAAATTTCTGCAGGCTATTATTTTGCTGTTCAACATCTGGTGGAGACGATTGCTGACAGGGTCAATGCGCTGTTTAGCAAAGCCTTGGACAATGCCACACGAAGTGTTATCCTCGAGTATCATAAAGTAGCTCGTCGCCTGCTAATGACATTTTCGGATGACATAACGTTGGCCATGACATTTTGTCCTGAATTGTTTTACAATTTGTGTTGGGACCTCAAGATGATCAAGGGTAACAAAACATCACCCATTACCGACAACTTGAGTTTTATCAGTATTTTCGTTCTCCCGTAATACTGTACCAAGGATTAAATTTGATCTTTGTGTACTCTCATGAGGTGGAGTACAGCGTGGTGGAACTCACCTCCGCACAGTTACTGCGAGTCATTCCTTTCAAAGTGGATTATGCTGCGACCAATGACACAGAAGGTGGAAACACATATCACGTTCACCGCGAATTTGCACATCCTCACTATTTGCCGTCTGTAAGTCGTTTGTGGACAGTGTCAACATTACTATAAAAGGAGATCTGAGACAACATATTCCATTCTCCAAAGGGAAAGTTACGGTGAAACTCCATTTTCGAAAACGAAATCTCTAACGACTTGTTAGTCATGTACCCTGTGTACCGAGGAGTCGCCCGACAGCGTGGACATGGTTTAGGATATATTCTTAAATCGGCGTATCATTCGCTGACTCATGTTTTGAAGCCGATGGTGGCACGAGGATTGCACGCCTTGAAAGATGCCGCTTTGACGCAAGGCAAAGAATTTCTCCAAAATGTCATCTTCGACAAACAAAACCCCTAGACGCGTTCTTGAGAACAGGCAAAAATGTATTGCTTCAAACGGGTTAAGACATTGTGGGCCGACGAGAAACTCCTATAAATGCCCCGGGCACTGTCGAGTCAGACATTCCTGTTCTAAGTCGCCACATCAAGGACAAGGCAGAAAGAGACGACTATGATACCCCTCCAGAAGCTTTCACACTCCCACAGCTAGAGAAACCATGAAAAGAAGAACCGTCCGAGCATTAGACGTTTTTGATTATCAAAAGGAAACAGAGAGAAAGAAAAAAATAATGCAACTAGATAGTCTTCAGCATGCTCCAAGTCGGAGCTGGATCTGTTTGCCGTGCCACCCACCATGATGACGATGCAAGAATCCCAATGGGTAGAATTTCATCCCGTCTCCTCATTGATGGATTCAACTCCCATCGAATTAGAAATCAAAGAACAACCCGAAGATAACATCAATCGGAATAGCAGTTACTTGTATTTGAAAGTCAAAGTGACCAAACCGGACGACACCTCTCCGGGAGCCGATGTTAGAGTAGTTCCCGTCAACAATATCATGCTTTCCTTGTTCAAGGAAGAGGATTTGCATGTTAATAACAAACTAGTCAGCAGCAGCATGGATACGTATCCTTACCGAGCGTACATGGAAAATATCTTGACGTACGGAAGAGGCCAATGACACTGATCTGTATGCCTGCATAGTATCGAAACCTGACACTGCAGGCGAAGACAAGTTTAACGACACAGCCCTGACAGCAGATGACGAACCTCACAATGTAGGCTTTAACGATCGTCGAAAGAAAATCATGCAAGGACGTAATATAATAATGTTGGATCGTTTGCATTTGGACATGTGGTTGTAAGAAAAGTATTTGCTGAACGGAGCGGATATCCGATTGAGACTGAATCGTAGCAGTGCCTCTTTCCATTTGATGGCCAATGACAACGAGTACAAAAGCATCATCCAAGAAGCCAGACTCTACGTGCGACCTGTGGAAGTTTTACCTAAGGTGGGCATCGATATCAGTCACACTTTGAGCAAAACGACAGCCATTTCTCCGATACGATGCGTGGAAGTGAAAACTTTCACCATTGCTGTTTGACTCCGATCCAAGATCGAAGATCATCTTTTGCAAGGACAGTTACGCAAGATTTTAATCGTTGGCATCGTTAGCAATGCAACCCTCAACGGAGCCGTCACTGCCAATCCTTTGCAGTTTAGGCACTACAGAGTGTACAAAATCGAAGTTAGTCACGATGGCAAGACCTTGTTAACCAGACTCTTCGAACCTAAATTTACCCAGAAGAATTACTTGAGGTCGTACTTGTCGCTGTTCGTAGCCACCGGACAGCTAGGGACCAACACCAGTTAAGGCATTTCGTACGATATTATGCAGGAGGCTACGCTTTTTGGGTCTTTGTTCTCACTCCAGACCAAGGCAGCAACGAGGGACAAACCCACCCTATAAAATCCATTCAACTGCGTGTGGTACTTCAATTCGCAGAAGCTCTAGCCGAGTCTGTGAACGTCTTTTTGTATGCCGAATTCGATAATACGATAGAAATCAACAGTTTGAGAGACGTGTTTCTAGACTATTAGAAGCTATGGAAGACTTATCCCTCTTTGAACGGTGGAGAATATTTGGAAATGGAATGGGAGGATAACGTATAAGCAGAACCCAAAGAGAAAGATTAAGAGGACTTGATGGTCATGTCCAGATGGCCAGAACAAAAACAACATTTAGTCTCCTATTTTGCTAACCACTTGGCAGATAAAAGTACGGAATCGACCAAGAAACATTTCAATGGATGTCATAACGATCATCTCATTCAAATGCAACACGATACATGTCTGATGATGAGTCAAGAAGAAAAATTGGACGAGTATCTGGACGAGGCTTGGGGTCTCATCTCGGAAGTAGCAGTGTTTCATAAGAGGTATAAAGACTTGCGTCATCATTTCTTCCCTTCCATTGACTTCTCTAGAGATCCATCGCTACGAATCTCTCTTGGGCCAGAGTACGAAGACGGAGCTAATAGCCGTTTACTTCTCAGACATTTTCAGGCAAGAAGTCAAAATTAAATTGATGACTTATCATTACCTGTGAAAGCAACAAGAAAAACAGAAAACCAAAATGATACCTGGGCACTTCATTATCTTTTGAACAAGAGTTCGTATACCTCTTCATGGAATCCTGACGTATGACCTAAAGGTGAACTTCCTCATTTAGAGACTTATTTTGATCGTGACTGTTCTAGAAACGATGAGAAAGTAGATCCATGGTTTTGTCACCGTTCTTGCTATGTCTTGTCTTTAGCAAGGAAACGTTAAGGGCCCAATGACCTCCATTCGTGGAAGTCTAACCTGATTTCACAACGTTGCCAACCTTGTCAAAAATAGATTGTTTGAAAAAATGTTTTATTGTTAGTTGTTGGTTGTTTGTAAGTTCAGAAAACACGTTTGGATGTTATATGAGTGTTGGTTGTGTGTTAGTTAAATAAAAAAGTTGTGTTTTGAGAAAAATGTGTCTGTCGTTTATTTTCAAGAAACACTGTGAATACATGTTCTTTGACTTCTCTCTATCTCTCACCATAGCATTAGGTATCATAGCGTTCCGACACTAAAAACGTCCGCGCTTGAAACATATAAAGCTAGGTAGTCTCCAGTCTGACCATCCATTGTTGACTCGTTCACCTATGAAGATGCCGTCAAAACTAACCAAGCTGAATGAAGCCTATGTGAATTTACATTGTGTCAGGCAAACCCTGATACCCAAGCCCGATGAGATAGAGAATGTCAGGATGTTAAAGATAGCCAAGGACCTGATAGAAGAGGTCTTCATAGAATAAACCAAGAAGGATCAAGAAGAATGGACGGAGAAGTAAAGACTCCAGAAACAGCAACAGCAGCAGCAGCAACAACAACAACAACAGCAGGAGCCATACAGAGGTTTTGTGGACTGCTGTGTGGACACGAATGAGTTCTCTTCTCCTTCTCCTTCCGCTGAAGCAGACCCTATCCTCTCGGAAAGCCTGCAGCCAGACGGGGACGAAATCTTAGACGACGAATGATTGCCATCTCCCAGGCAACACAACAGTCCTTTTCAGGGCTACCACCAACAGTCTAGAAAAGAGATACTAGTCAAATTGCCAAACTATTTGTCTGTCTTTATATGTTTGTCTGTAAGTTATAACATAGAAGTGTGTCTATAAACACTTCTTTTCATTGTTTTATGATGAAAAGATAGAAGTGTGCCTGTAAGCACTTCGTTTCTCTGTCTTGTAAAGTAATGTGCTTTTTATAGGTAGGAGTGGTAATACATGTGTTTGTAGGTGAAAAAAGTGAATGTACGTGTTTCTTATAGGTCCGCGTGTTCAACGATTTTTCAGTTATGATATTTGCATTGTTAGTTTTAGTATACTGGGGATGTTTTCCTTCATGTCCGCACTTTAGACATATAAAGCGTCCCTCAGTCTGGCTACCCATCGTTGTCTAATCAACTGCGAAGAAAATGAGTAGACTAACAAAACTACTTGAGCTCTATATGCACCTGGAGTATGATAGGCGCTTCCTAGATGAGGCGGCCTTTGAGGACATAGCAGACGCTTCCTAACTGGAAGAAGAGGGGGAGGAGAGGAAACAAAAGAAGAAGCTGAAAAGAAGAAAGAAATAATTCTACTTCATCTGATGCTAAGGCGAATGTGTGAGGTCAAGCCTGAGGCGAGGATACCTCCAAAGCCAGTACCAGCATCACAAGCAGTACCAGAACCACAGCCACTACCTGCACCACAAACTCTATCAGTACAAAGACCTGTGGTTCCCCAGACATAAAACTGGGAGGAGAAGAAAAGGAGACGTCATCATTCACAAAGTGAAGACAGGGATGATGAGGCTACACAGCCAGCCTATGTGGTCCCTGCAATGCGCATACAGTGGGAGCAAGACTGGAGCCGGCGATGTGTCTGTGGTGCCAGGCCTGGAAGATGCACACATTATGCAGGTGCTTTTGGGGCTCAGAACAAACAGCTCTTTTCAGGGCTAGCCAGATCTCTAGAAAAGAGACTGATCAAATTGTCATTTTCTGTGAATGTGGAGTAATGTGGTAATAAACATTAACTCCTTTTCTGATGTGTGCGTGTGTATGAATTTATGTTGTATGCGTGCGCGTGCGTGTATATATGTGTGTGTTTGCTTGTGTATTTGTCTTTGTATGCTTGCGCATACATTCGTGTGTATGTGCATTTGTGTTTGTTTTTCCCTTAACAAACCCTTCTTCCTAAAGTAAATATTATTTGTGAATTTGTGAATGGGAAGTAGCATGAATATAAATATTACATCCTTTGCTGAAGTGATTGTAGGTATGGGTGTGTTTCGTATATAACAAATTGCTTCTCCACTATGTATTGATAGCAAATAAAGTAGGCTTTGTTAGTATGAGTGTCTTGTTTTATATAAAAATTTATGCTAGGTTAGCATTCTCATCACTGTGGATTGTTTGGTAGGTGATATGGATAGTTGATAAGAGGGGATGTTTTCCTTCACGTCCGTGCTTGAGACATATAAATGGAGCGTTCGTCATTCGCGCCATTCAACTTTGGAGAAAATGATCAAATTCCAGGAGCTGGCAGATATCCTAGGTATGGTGGAGGAAATGCTTGTCGCGATGCAGTTATATAAAGTTTTATGTCCCGCCCGGCCAAGTGTTATAGCTTTTTTTCCCATTGTCACTGCTGGATCCGATTGTGGTCAGCCACTTGCAACATTGTTGCCAATGTCTAGTACCGTGACTTCACCCAAACTTTTTCCATTCCTGTTGTCCCTATGCGAACCCAACTTTCTCTTGTCCGTATACAGGCCCAATATTCCCCATGTTAAATTCCCATTATCCGTAATCTAACCCAGAGTGTTGTCCATGTTAAATTTCCATTGTCCGTAAACAGCCCCAGGCACTTTTTGAATGGGATTTCCATTGTCCGTAAACAGCCCCAATATTCTGCTAATGTCACATTCTGCGCTCAAGATGTCGTTCGCTGCGTTTGCCAGAAATGCTGCATACTAATGCCTCGCACGACGTTGTCGTGATTTTATAGGATGGAGATGTCCCTTCTCCCTGCCATGATCTGGATTAAAACAAAACAAAACATATACTCCTACATAGGCGTCTTTCATAATGCCGTAGCCATGTTTGATACTTAAATATGCGGCTTCAAACAGTGTCAATTAATATCTCAAGTAATATTTCTTCTCAATGTTAGATTAAAAATGTATGGCACACAACATCGGAACATCTCGATGTATATATATATATTATCCCTGGAAATACAAGTGTTCCTAAATCATTTCTTGGACAAAGACATTTATTGAAAATTCTTCTGAATTCCAAACTGGAATATTAGTTTCTGTGATTCAACAAAGGAACTGTTGACACATCAGTACGACGCTGACCACAACAGACGTCCTCACCTCCAGTGTGAATGTCATCGGGACTCGAACTCAGATTCGTTTAGGACATTTTAATAATAGGACTTCAATTTCTTTTTTTTTTTTCTTCTTGGATTATTTTTGGATTCGATTCGTAAAACAGTAAGTTCCTTTTCTCATTTTTACCCTGATTTTCTTCTGAAATAAATTCTTTGTTAAAATTTACAAAGATTGATGTCTTCACTCTTTTGTTGTTACTTTTTGTAAGAGCCTAGACCCGTAACACCATCGTGATCGTAAGTACATCTAGTGTCATTATCTATAATTTCGCATGTTCTTGAAAATATTGACTTCGTGGACGTTAATTCTCGCTAGCGATTCCATGTGGGCTTCATATCAATGTTTGAAGGACATCAATAAGTTTATCCATGTTACGATCTGTAAAGTTATATCTATCAAGTGACAGGCGATTCCATGTGGGCCTCATATCAAAGCTTTAAGGAATGGCGTTTTTGAAAATAGTGTTTAGGTTTTACAATAAGGGACTTGCCATTGTAAAACCATAACCAGTACGTCATACAGTCTTTACGTTTATTATAGTAGTTTTATTTCAACTGCGCTTCTGAGATTTCGCTCGTAACTTTATGGGAATATGTATATTAAGCATAGTAATAATGCAGTGGATCTAGATGTACAAATTGTAATCCGGTTCTGCGTTAGTGATGGTTAATGAACTAATATTTGTGACAGAGATGAATTTTCAATTTTAGTTAAATTGTTTAAAGCATTAGTATTGTTCTTATTTGCTCTCTATTGCTTTGGTGTTGAACAAATGGACTATATCAGGAGAGTTTCTGCTTGGATAAATGCAGTAAACTCTGCAACATGCCCGATCTCTCTTAGACGTTGAGTTTGGGGGCATGTACCTTACGTGCAGCTGCCACTGCAGCTAAAGAGGAGGAGGGTGTCACCGCTGGAGAAAACGTTCTTGGAGATACGGATTTCCATGGTTTCATCAAATTAGGAAGAACGGGTGTCAAATTTGGCTTGGCTGACATCACCAGCATCGGAGACGTCGAAGAACCTGAGGCTACTGGAGACGTGATCACCGTCGCTGCAGATGGTGGTTTGGGGATGTAAGGTTGCACCTTGGCCAAAGTGCCTCTCTTGATGGTAAAAGCTGTTTCCTGGGGGCTTTTCTTTTTCTGGGGACTTTCCTTTTTTTGTGGCTGTGATCTGGTCTTGACGCCACTGCTCTTTTTCTTCTTCTTCCGGGTACCTTTGGGTCGGGAAGTGGCTTTTTTCTTGGGGAGGACTTTGGGGGCAAAGGAATTACATATTAAAAGGGAACGAATGATTACACATCCTAAAGAACAGCAACCTCCAGGTTTCAAAATGATTCGTTTCTTGGTTTGAGTGTCCATGTCGAGGCTACTTTGTTTGTCTCAAGAAAGCGTTTGGTTTGATACTGGTTGTGAATGATGCCTTGCCGTAATTGACGTGCAGTCATCGTAAACGATTTAAGACTTCTCTGAGACTGGCTTTTAAGACACGAGCAATTACGAACACGTAATTGTGGCTTTTTTCGCGGATGATGCCTTAGAAGGCACGAATCAATATGACGGAAAGATGAGACTGAAAGGACGTCATGTTGACGCTATGTGAGACAGACCAAAAAGTGTCTGAGTTTTTATAGACTTATTTTGTTTTTGTTAAGTAGATTGGGACGTGTATACGAAAGGCCCTCCGTCTTGGAACCAGTGGTGAAACAGATGGTTACGAAATCGCAAACAATCGTGGGTAATGGGTTTTAAAACAACGAGTAAACAGGCGCGTGGGATTTGAGTGGGATCGTCGTACGCATGTGTCAGCCAAGGTGTTCCTAACTGTTTGGCTAACACTTGCTCTTGCGATTTATCTCTTGGCTTTTAAACAAAACCACGTAATGAGCACTGAGACTGATGGTGCGATGGGCTTTACTTTGTTGAAACAAATTTTGGGTCATGTAAATGACACTGGCATTACGATGATGCCCTTTGCTCGCAAATCACAGTTTAATTTCTTCTTCTTCTTCACCTAACATGTCGTCGAAGATGACCAGATGTGTTTGACTATGGTCAGACACGATCCCGTTGTCTTCGCTAGGAATGCTTTACACAATCACAATGGAATCGCTGTGACTTTTTCACAAGAGGCTGTACGCCATTTCCCACTCTGTGTAACACCACTCGATACGTTGAGGTGGACGATCGATCAAATGATGTTTATGTTCGATCAAACGTTTGACAATTTCGGATTTGCCTGAACCGCTCGGTCCAGCAATCAACATGTTAAAGGGTTGGCGAAAATACAACTCGCAGGATTTAAGTTTTCGTCGATGACTTTGAAAGTAGAAGAAGAGGAAGCAGAGACAGCAGAAGTAGTCATAGTGCAGAGAATGCCACTTTTGACACGAAGACTGACACGGCATGAGTCATTGTACTTTTTCAGGACACGTTTATTTGAAAAAGTAAAATTTTAAAATGCAACACGAAAGACAAAAATACATAAAAGCGAAATGGTTAAGTACATGGATAAAATACAGATCAAAACGATCAAAGTGGAATATAAATAAGTCACTGCACAACACCTTTTGGTGACAAAGGTGTGGTGTCCTAGGGACAGTTTGTAATGTTCTTAGATTATCTACAGTTGGCACGCTCACACAGAGGTCCTCCGGGAATGACCGTTCGGGAATGTCCATGTTAATGACGGTCCTGTCCTAAATGGAGTGGTTTTCCTCGGTGTCGACTTCTTCTGACACTGCAGTTAACACAGGTTTAAAAGTTACTTTTTTCACTGGACACTTTTAGTCCACTTTTTTCTTTGAATGCATAACACAAATCTTGGGCAATGTAAGCCACTTCTTTTGTCCAAACCTCGAAACCCAAACTTTCCACTCACAGATATCTTTCCAGTGAGAGTGTAAGTCACAAACTATACACACATCTTCGTAAAATTTCACAAAGAAACATTTCTGCAAACTGAGGTCGAAAGTGTGCAGGTGAAAGCGCAAGTCCTTCAACAGAACTAATTTTTCGTGAACATTTAAAAGATATACCATCATGCTTTTGTTGGTACCTCACAGTACAGATCGTACCGAGCCCACAAGGAATCAGCTAGTAAGCGAAATCCCAGAAAGCATGTCACTAAGATACACACCACACAACGACCCAAATTTATTGGATACAGTGCTACTCAAAAGAGTTGATATTCCAAACCACACTCCCACTGGAACAAAGGTCAGTCGATTTTTTTCTGCCTCTACCGCCCTCCTCCTAGTATAAAAGACAAGATGACTGAATCTCTCTTTTGGATCAGTTTCCGAATCTCCTGGAGTAAGCGAATTCGATAGGTGGGAACCTGATTATTCTTGGAGATTTCAACTTTCACTTTGACTTCACAAACATGCCCCAGCAGCCAAGCTGAGAGGCTTTGGCTTTCCACCAGACTCACTAGTCATAAGCAAATCTATGATGTCGCTAAGAAGAATGTCACAAACATAGTCCATGCAGCGAAATCAGCCCACTACAGTACTTAGATCACGGAAAGTTCCAACTGCAAAGAGCTATTCGAGATTACTAACAAGCTAATGTCAAGGAACAAATCTATACCACCTCCAACTACCATCTCTCTAGCCGACCTTCCGGACCTGTTTGCAAATTTCTTCCGTGACAAAGTACAAACCATCAGAGATAACCTTGACAACAAAATTTCAATTGACTCGTCGTCACCATACAGTTACGATGCAGAATTTCAGCGGCAACCGTTAGCAGCATTGGAAATGTCTCTATGGATTTAGTACGTACAATCGTGATGAAGAGTGCACCAAAGTCATGTGAACTTAATTCGATTCCGATATCACTGTTGCTTGAGTGCTTAGATCCAATATTGCCTTCTCTAACTGATGTTATTAATACCTATCTCTCTCATCCGGGGAATTCGCATCATTTTTCAAAACTGTCATTGTAAAGCCCCTTCACTTGTTTACAGCATTTGATACAATAGACCGTCATATATTACTTCACCGTCCCCAGCATGCATTTTGCATGCACGATCCTGCCTTACTATGGTTCAAGTCCTATTTGGTCAACAGGACACAAATTGTATCCGCAAATGGAAAACACTCCAGCCCAGTTGATCCACAGGGGTCTGTTCTTGGACCTGTTCTCCGTTTTATATACACTCAGCCACCCTCAAGTGTCATAGATCATCATCCAGTGTCTCACCAATTGGATGCTGATGACACCCAAAGATATCAATCTAGCCACCCAACTGAAGTTGAAGCTACCATCCAAGGTGTAGAGAGGTGCATTTCCGATGTGAAATCATGGATGACATGTAACAAGCTGCAGATGAATGATGATAAAACTAAAGCCATTCTGATTACATCACAAAGACTTTCTCATTCACATCCTTTACCTCAGACAATAAATATCAGCAACACCAGCATTAAATTCACAGGCAGTACGAAAGCTATGTGTTACTCTCGACAGTACTCTCTCATTGCACCAACATGTCATGAACATATGCAAGGCTGCTTATTTGTAGCTGAGACTCATCAGCTCCATTCGCAAGTATCTTTCAGTTGATGCCACTAAAACACTTGTCTGTTCCATAGTATTTTCAAGACTGGACTATTGTAACTCAAATCTGTCTGGTTCGTCTCAATATCTACTCCAGCAACTTCAAAAAGTTCAAAACACAGCTTCTCGGATCATCCTTAGAGTACCACGATCAGAGCACGACTCCCCACTGCTCTGCACCCCACACTGGCTATCCATTCGATCCAGAATTAAATACAACTTTTTTCTATCTGCTTCGTTTCACTGAATGGCTCCAGTCTAACATACCTATCTGACCTCTTCCATGTGTACACACCAGCAAGATACTTACGCTCCTCTTCTGACACTCGTATTCTCATTATTCTCACTATGAAAATGAAATCATATGGACAACGTTCTTTTGCATACCAGGGCCCAGCAACGTGGGACGAATTGCCCATTGAAATTAGACACAAAGACACAGTGATCTCATTCAAGAGTGCTCTTAAAACTTGCCTATTTCAACTGCAAGAACAGACTTCAAGACCAAATAATGTTTCTTACTTTAAATATTAACATAATGTTTTCTGTTTTCTAAGTTCTTGGTGTTTGTTTTTATTTTTGTAATCATATCATTATATATGTTTTTTAAAGTGTTGTCAAATGTGATAAAGCGCTTAGAGCTTCTAAAGATTAGCCGCTGTACAAAGTCCTCATTATTATTATTATTATTATTATTATTATTATTATTATTATTATTATTATTATTATTATTATTCCACCACAGTCTTAATACTGTCATCGATTGCTTTCAACGGTAATAGTTGTATTACTAATGACAAAGGTCTTGGCATGATAGCAAGGTTTTATACCTCTATTTGTCAGAGGTAATAAATGTACTTGCACAGAGCTGATCGTACTTTAGTAGCGAATCCAAAATATTTGGTCACTAACTATTCGCCACACGTCGCACATACGTTTCCTCTTGAAACACGATTTCTCCGCGTGAAATATTTTTGTAATCCTCTAAGTCTTCCTCGGAAATTCTTTCTAGTATGGCTAGCCTGTAAGAAGTAGGATGAGTAGCAACCAAAGTCTTCTGGCTCCCGTTCAGTTGCACAATGTCTGACCAGTAGAACGCTTTCACATGAATCAGTCCCCTCATATCATTTAGGTACCAGTGCTGCTAACATTGGTGACGTCACGGATGCAATTGTTCTTTGCGGTGGACTTAGATTTTGACACACTCTCGGTAAGTGCGTTCTTTCAACTCCACAGGCAAACCACGAATGTTCTCTTGTAAACTATCCATCCGGAGATTATTGCGGTCGTCCCACAAAATGTAGATACTGACAGTGCGGAGACCATCGATCATGTTCCAGGTAAAAGGAATCTTTCTGTTCCCACTCGTGAAGTGATACACCGCAACTGAAGTACTTGACTTTATCACCTTCTCCCAAGTAGATAAATTCGTCTCTAACTAATTCTTCGGGGGGTAGGGCCTCCCAGATATTTAGGCCACTTTCCTCGGAAGGTTTGGAATCGACTTTCAACGTTACTGTATTCAGACAGCCGCACAGGGAACGAATATTCTTCTTTCACAGGCTCATTTCGATGAGGGTACGGTGAAATCCGCAGTAGTTTGCTCAGGACTGGATACTATCCTTAGGGTGGTAGCCGCATGGTTTCACGTGGTTGGTGACATAGCCAATGAAAACTAGTAAAGTGATAAGGTGTATGATAACGAGTGGCATTGGCATCCATCAGGTTTGACACGCACAGCTTCACTTTCCATGGTAGGTATGGTAGAAGCAGTCATCGAAAAACTCCCGTAATGTGATACTGAATCGGTGAGGTCACAGCTTACAGCATCCCTGAAATCGCAAGGCACAGCATCGCACTCAACCTGAGAATCAGTGAACTTTAATGGTGTTGTCTGTTTAAAAGTATTCATCTGTCTCGCTTGGTGTTGGTAGTCACAATGAACTATAGGTCTTGGACGTTGTCCCTTTTATACTAGTCGTAATGAAGTCTCGAGCTTGTACATCTTTCCTTTTTAATGGCTAGTTTTGGAAGTCTTCCTTTTCTTCTTAGTGGACAACGGTGCTACCTTCTCTAAGGTACCCTCATGAATGTACTGTAGCGTGGTGGGTGGAAAGGTCATAGAAAGGTAAGGACAGTGCTGAGACAATACAGTATGTTCTAGACTAGTTGAATCTTTATAGATACATCAATCCATACGTATCCTCAGATCACAACTAAAAGACTGTACTTCGTATCCCAATCCAGTCTCAGGTCCCAAATTGACAAATCCTGTTATAGTTAAACATTTGCAGTAGGTAATCCTTCCCTATCTGTAGGCTATTTTTGAAACGTTTCCAATCGACTGGCACAATTACAATAGTCAGGGAAGAAGAGAGGAAAATAGTATGGTCTGAACTTGGAATTTTCAGTGAGTCTCACTCGATTCTTGTTGTGTCAAGGTCATTATTCTTCTTGGTGTCTATCCTCCTGAAACCATTTTTTATGCCAGTGTGTCCGCACGGTAAGGTGAAGTGGTTGGGAAGTCCCACTCGCTTCTTTCTCACGATTTAATACACTTTTTCCAAAGGTCGACTGACGACTTGGTGTGTGGCTAAAAGTGCACTCTTTTAAGGTTTTGATACGTAGTCACATTGAAATCTTGATCCTTTCCAGACTGCAAGGGTTCTTTCAATTCCCCAAAGTTCACCACTTAACTGATGCAGTGATTTAGAGTCAATCCTTTAACTTTACACTCCGTGTGCACTTCTCCTTGTTGGTCCCGGTATTCGTAGCTGTAATTTTAGGACCGCCACTAGCAAAACTTAGAATCTTGTCGTTGGTGTGCTCGTCCGTCCAAGCTCCTAAATGGTCTTCTTCGATGACAGGGTGACGTTGACCCAGACGATCGGTGTAGATGCGACTGTCCGTGTCAAAATACAGCACACGATCTCCTAGCAGTTCTAAACCTTCGTACTATTTTAAGCGAGCATGTTCTAAAGTGATGCCTTCCTGCCCTAAGTATTTTGCTTTGAATTTCTTTTGGTCTTCGGGAGTCTGGCACCAGGAAGGATAGCCGCTGGCTTCTTGTTTCAGTTTAGAAAAGACATCGACGTTGTCGGCGAAAATGCCTTTCTGAATCTCGTCACCCTTGTGGTGCTGTTCTGTCTTGGGAAAGTGGTCAATTTCGCACACTTCTAACAGTCGGTATCCCAGGTCCAGACTTTTAAAGAATTCCAGTCTGACCCAAGTTCCTGTCGAGGTCAATTCTTCCTCGGTGTGCTGCCAACTTTAGTCTTGGTTGCACGTTTCCGCACAAGTATGGCACAAGGGAAACATCAGTTTTCATTATCAATGATGTGGAAAAAATAGGATGGTACAAGTCCGTGGGAGGCGCGACTTTACATTTAATCAACACATTGTATTGTAGAATGTTGACCACGTCGATGTGTTCCGTCAGCAATTGTGGGTACCCTGTGGAAAATTGACAATATTTGCACATGTAAGGATACAGCAGACACACGTCCAAGTATTTGATTTCTTCTCCATTCTCCTCGTCGGCATGGTACAGCAAACAGGTGTGTGTCGTCCGTCTTCCTTACAAACTCTCCCGTGGGTTCAGAGGGTACACCAGCTTGTAACTTTCCACGATGCGTTTAAACTCGCGATCGGTTTCCAAACGGTGATCGTACTCGTGTTCCCACATTTCCACCACTTGGAATCCTTTCTCTTCTAATTACAAGCGCCGCTAACAATTGGCCAAGTACAAGTCTTCCATGGGACGTTGTAAAAACTGATTTTCAGTGTCACTTTGAGGGTAGCTGATGGGACATCCGTAAAATAAGCAACCGTTAAACTCGTACACGATCTTGTGGTTTTCTAAGTCCCAGCCATCCAGCGAATACCTTCCGATGTTTTTTCGCCTCCTCCGTTGCTTACGTATTGCATCCGTTTCTCTTTCTTCTCGCACAAGTTATGTAACCAGCGTAGGGCTTTTGATTTAGTATTGACGTTTGACAAAGTTTGTCGTATGAGGGTGGATGACAGCTAGGGTGCTTTCAGGCATGAATCTTTGGCAGTACACTCGGGATCACGCTTTGGCAATAGCGCATATTACTTTCAAATAATTCAACCCTCCGTGCTCCATGAACAGTTCTCGAACTTTTCCACAGCAAAACGGTAAAATGTCCACGTCGGATCGACAATACTTTATTATTTCTTCCTGAAAGTAGAATGGGTAAACGGTGTGAGAGGTGTGCCAAGCATAGAAAACTTCTCGTTGTTCGGTGCGCATGTTGTCGGGGTCGTAGCAGTGAGCCTCAGGGAAATGGGGTAGAACGGCGTGTTGATTGGCTTCGGTATTGAAAAAGTGCGGAAAATATCCTTTCGCCATTTCTGTCATTCAAAACGTTTTAGGCATTGGACTCAATGGCATGGCCAAGTAATTCATCGAATCTTTAAACATTGCTTTTCCCACTTTCATGGAAATGATTTTGGCTCCGTTCAAAGTCACTTTAGGACGTTCGGTACATTGTTTCGTATAGTATCTCGAAAGAAACTATCCAGCGTATCCTGAGAAGTTGTGAGCCATAACCGTGGCATAGCGATGGAAATTTCCGTATCATCCCGCGTCCTCTTGACTCCACTTCTCATCGATTGGTCTAAGAACCATTGGGCGAAATCGGCTAGCGTGTTAGGTCCCCGAAAGATTTTTTCACGTCCTCCAGGAATCTTTTGCTGCACTTCTCGCGCATTCGATGAGCCACGCAGAAATTAAGAATGTGAATGCCAGTCTCTTGCATGCATTCGAAATCAAAAGGGATGAAATTCCCTTTCTTCTTGTCATCTTCCTTCTCCTCCTGTTTGGGTTGGTATTTTTGAATGTAGCATTCGTGTTCCAAGTCCACGATTTGGAGACAAATGGGGCGTCGTTTCTTTCCTGAGCATACGTGCACCTTGGCGCTGTTGGCAAGTATGACTTGTCCACAAGTAGGGCCCAATCTCAACCGTTGACAAGCACTTATCGTCTGTGAACCTTGCGTCTTTAGATGTTGTTGGTAACCGGTAGGGCTGACAAAAGTTCTCTGACAAGCTGAGCAATGCACTCGTTCTTGTCCTTCGTCAAGACATGGTTCAGTTGCCAAGCATCCCGCACATTTCGATCTACAATGTTTGTCTTGTTCTCGATTGTTACCGCCATAGTCACTTTCTCACAGTTATGAATGTATCCCATGAACTGGGCGATACTGGTGATGGCATCAAAATGTTTATATGTATGATAGACGTGATGCATTTTCCGTCTTTGACATATTTGCGTCGAAGCAACAAAGGTCCGCACACTTAATGAGGGTGTACTTTAAGGTGTAGCGCGGAGCCAAGACGTCTTGCAAGTTTCCATTTCAGGAATGCCACAGGGTGTGTCTTTGAAGTCTCCCCGTTATGTAACAGGAGTTCTGCGTCTCTTTATTATTTGGCTCGGTTCGATTTTTGAATAGTTTGGCAGGTTTTGTTTCATTCTGCCGTGTCGTACTTGTCGTCATACGTTCGTCCAGCACGATTGCCCTGCCTAACACATCTTTTCTTGAGGGTTATTAATTCGGACTAGGCTCTTATTGGTGCTGCCAAAGTCGACCACCAATATCAACTTTTTGCGTCCCGACCCTTGGGGAAGAGAAACGTGGGCCATGTACAATGTCGCTTTTCCACCGGTGGTGTGAAACTTCTCTTCCGATTGATACACGTGTTGAATCTTGTCGATGACATTAGAAGGTCTCAATTCTGCTTGTCTGCTAAACAAGGTCCAAACGGGGAACTTCAGACTGCCGTGATAATGGAAAGTGTCAAGCGATCGTCTTCTTTGCCTTGATATTGCTGTTTGAGTGTGATTAACAAAGAATCCCAAACATACATGATGAACTCTTTTGCTTTCTCCAGCACTACGTCGGACAAGAAACCTTTAAACTTCACTGTGCACGTGTAGGCTGTGGTTCTAAATTTTCTAGGGGAGATTTTGTCCTTCTCTTGAATGTGGAAGCACTTTTCAGGGTTTAATTGTGGTGGTGGACTTTGGTTTGGCGTAGATTCTCTGGGTCTGGATTCGGGCTCACTCATGTGATCTTCGAAATCGTTAGCATGCATTTGACCTGAGACTTCAGCTACTGTGTGAGGAAAATACGTCACTTTTCTGCCTCTTCCTTTCTTTTCCTTTCTCCACGAAATGATGCGATCGTTTCCTCTTAAGGTCAAAAAGTCAAATGACAACATTTTAAAAGCCGTGGTATCCTATATACATATATATCAATGTAAGGCCAGTGTTTTCCCTCCAAGTGTCTTGCTTATGTAAAGGGCCAGTGTCTTCCCTCCAAGTATTCATTTCACTCTCAGTCTGACCAGAAAGATGGAACAGCCAACGCATATCAATCGTCATCAAAGACGACGGACTACTCCCTCTCCTTTCGAGACAAAAGTCAAGATACTTGCTCTATCTGTCAGAAGAAAGGACATTGGTCTTCAGAATGTCCAGACCGTCAAAAAAGCATGACAAGTGTCAATAGAGACAAAAGTCAATATACCTGTTATTGTCGTCAAGAGAAAGGACATTGGTCTTCAGACTGCCCTAAGAAACAACAGGAACAAGAGACAGAAGACAGAGAGGGATTCCGAACAGGAAGAAGAAGAGGTATCTTCCAAAACGGAAGAACCCAGACACGTTAAGAAAGAGAAGACAGAGAAGAAAAGAAGACGAGAAGAAAATGGGGAAGAAGAGGAGAAAAAACCTGTGACAGTGAAGAAATTTAAACAAAGGTAGAGCGAACAAAGACCGTCATTGTAAATAGCGGAATATTGGTCTTTGCAGACGGCGTGTTGATGGTATGATGTGTGCTGTTCGTAGGAGACAACGAGGTGTTGGTCACAGCATATAGTGTTGGTCACAACACATAGAGTGTTGCATAGTGAGTGCGGATTATTGGTCACTGTATACGGCATGCGAATGGCACAAAATTGACGATTAAATTGTAGTGAATGGGTATTGGCCGCTGCACACGACGTGTAATGTGGGGTTTTGACTGCACAAGTTTGTATCTAATTGCAGATACATCTTTTAACATCACATTTTGTCTTGTCCCAATGAACTTTCGACCCTTTGTAAATATTCCAAGAGTCAATATTTGACCATATACAAATCTTTTATTTCTATAAATCTTTTGACCACATAATACCATGTACATGTTATACGCCTATAATTTAAGGAAAGAATTCCACATGATTCCCAAATTGCTTCTCCGTGTAGAGCTGTGTAAAATATTAATACCCGTTTTACCCACGAGAAGCGTATACAACTACTTATATTTCACGTCATGAAACCTCTTAAATGACATACTCCAAAGGTTCACTAATTTTAAAATATTCGAAGATGTCACAGTCATTGCAATTATTTTAAATTTGGTCTTCTTTGGGCTGCTTGGGATATAGAAAGGATAACATCTTACTTGCACATGTTTAACACAGAAACAAAATAGCTGCAATACTTGCTAAATCCATTCAGCAGGTTAATAGCCGTGATAAGGACAGAAAATGAAGGAAGGACGCACATTGCCACGGTTGCAGGTTATTACAAAATACTACTTTGCTTTCAAATGAGTAGGGATAAAAATGTATTACATCACATTATATACCTAAGAGCATTATGTCTACATTTCATTACATAACTGATTAAGAAAAGATTTATTTCAAGATTGTATTTTGTCTTATATCAAGTAAGTGCACATTAGGCTTCATGGAGAAAATATGTCAGCCGCGGTGTAAATTTATTTGTAGCTGTGATTGATATACCACTAATGTATTAATTTAGTTAATCTTAGGTAGTAATGGCGCGCTACTTTACTGAATTGGTATGCTTTTGTCTTGAAAGTAATAGACTTAAAATGAGTAAATATGCACTCTAGGCCGTTTCAGGGTGAAATGGGATTTCCATTTCATAGTCAGTTTGCAAATCTGCTATGAAAAATGTCTTTGATTTGTTGGTTATCCATAAAGGTAAATTTTGCATAGAATATATACATCTATTCCACTGAATGGAAACACTGACAGTATAACGAACGACACAAGGAAAAATGCATCATATTTTATTGATTTGCAAGACAAAAGTAAATAAAACTTCGTTATTAAAACTCAGAACGCTTCCGAATTCATTGGACCAACTTTGGATTAAAGATACTTCTTGCCTGCAATACAATAATAATAATAATAATAATAATAATAATAATAATAATAATAATAATAATAATAATAACAAAAATTTATAGGTATGGAAATATAAATATCAGGAGAATGAAACTGGCGGACGAGAAGAAGAAGAGCAGGAATGAGAAGTTGAAATTTGACATTACTTAGAACATTAACTTTACTAAGCGTGATCTTCGTTTTGGGTACTTTGCATTGCTACTATAGATTATCGGCTGCTAACGATCATTATCTGTCCAATAAATACATTAATTCTTCTATTGCAAACAGCCCCAACACCGCAAGACTAGGAGAACACTTTCGGTGAAAGTGATGTTTAGCAAACGTCACGACAGTTACAGGATGAAATCAATCATGCATGTTTACAATGCGTACGCATGTAAAGACCGCCTGTTTCTCCTTGATATCTAGGTAATACTAACCATAGTATTTGTGTGGATGAAACTTAGAGTATCCAAAACCGCCATATCCAAAACCACCATAACCTCCTTGCCTTGGGAATCCTTGACCCCAATAACCCCAGCCCCACGGCTTGTATCCGTGACCAAAGCCACCTCCGTATCCAAATCCTAGTCCACCATATGGGACCCAGCCACGAGAGTAGCCACCTGAGTATCCACCAGAATAGCCTCCAGAATAACCACCATACCATGCGCAAGTGGCAAAAGCCACTAAGCAGGACAAAGCAACAGTGAGCTTGATCATCTGCAAGTACAGGTAATAAGTACAATAGTTTACTTCGTTTTAACGATAGTCTCTTAAAATGATATTGCTTGTCACTTCCTATCCTCCTAACCACCATATATTAATTAGAAAACCAATGAAATTACTCTGATATGTCGGACAGTCCTTTCAGCAAAGATGCCTAAGTACGATTTCACGGAACTAAGGATTGAGGAGTAAATGGTCTTCTCCATATACACGGGAAGGATAGATAAGATTTATGAAAGAAGTGTATAATCTGTGAAGAATGAATACTAACGAGTACCTTGTGCAAATATTATTTAACTCTGTCAATCTTATCCATGTGCATAATGAAATTCGTTCTTTGTGTACACATTAAATGACTGACTTAACCGGATGATTTCATGTACAATCGGCGCGAATTATATACAGCTGGAATTTTTGCATATGCACTATTTATACATCAATATTTCTAATGTCCGTCTGTTTATTTATCCTTTTTATGTTTGTATTTATTTGTTGTGTTTTAGTTTTGTTTGAATGTCTTCCGATTTAATTTCAATGATCGATTTATATGTTGAATCTAAAATCTTCTCTACAATTTTGTTCTCTCTATACTTTGCATGTATTTTGGTGCCATTTTGGAACTCACGGTTTTTGGTCCAGGTAGGTGAGGCAAATTACTAGCCATGTGCATTGATATATAATATGAAAACTGGCCGCGTCTCAAACCTGCTTACAGATTCGGACCATACAGATTGTATTTACCTATCCGAAATCAACACAAATGATAATATATTTTATTACTAATGCAAAATAAATAGTTCAAATAAGGACAGAAAGAAAGAAGCAATTCTGGAATTGTAAATATTGCGATCAGAATGAAGTATTCCATATATACAATTATTCATCAAAATCTTTCCCGATTTGAGAATTGTTGTTCCCGGTGTGTTATTTGGGGTTTTGAACATTAGTGACTTGCGTTGTGATGCAACAGTGGATGCTATAACTGTCGCTAAAAGTATCGATACAGGAGGTGTGATAATATAATGCAGTAGAAGCTAATGTTTACCCTGATGATTAAAACAACATAAAAAGTAAACAAACAAACATGTACAGTAAATTTTAAGATATATTTTGTCTTGCGTACTTAGTGCATGCAGTATTTTTTTAAGAACATATTATGTAACAGTCATCACCTTTATCACAAATTTCTTTCATCATGAGCCTGTAGTCGATAAAATTATAATCTAGCGAAACGTTTTTTGTATACGACGCTGTACAATATCATTTGTTCCAAATGTTAATTATATGTGTCATGTTTTCAATGTGTATTTTAAAGTGGAAATCATCAGCACAGGAAAGATGAGAATTAAGATGATATTTAAAACACCCCTACCTTGCTTTCAAGACTGTAGACAACCGTTAGGTATCAACTCTTTTCGAGGTGATCGTATCAAGGCAGATTGTTGTCCCACATTTATACTCGATGGTCAAGAAAAAGGAAATTATGTTTGAATGGCTTACTAAGATGAATTGTGCAATTAGACATGCATATAAGATTTATAATGCAAATTAAATGAATGATGTTTTCTTGTATTACTAAGGATAATATATAGATCTGACATTCATTGGATAACATTTTGTCATATATGAATATGGAATTGATTGAAAGTCTTCAAGGTATGAAACTCAGTTAAGAGTACCAATTATGTATCGTTTTTGCACATCGTTTTGTAACATTCAAAAGATACACAAATTAACAAAAATAATAAATAAATTTTATTCCGTACAAGAGACTGTTGCAAATCAGAAATATTCACAAATATACAACTATAGTAATTATTCTAGCATAAAGTAATATATTTTGGAGGTGTTGAGAACGAAACATGTCCAAAAGACCTACTATGACCACTTCATCCGACGGATTTGTTTTAATTGCAAATATGGTAGCACTGAGTAAGAATTTCAGATCCAACAAAAATTTTATAAGGTACACTTTTGGAGCGCCAACTTGTTAAGCACATAAAATCCATTTTCATAGAAAACTGCAAACACAATAGAATATTGAACCTAGATGATAAAAATGAATTCAACATGCATTAACTAAATGCCACGTTTATAATACAGTACAGCTGCAACTCACCTGCCCTATCTATTTTCTTCTATTTTCCTTCAGGAACAACTCCTTCGAAAATAAAATCTTTCACTCTCTTTCTCTTTTCCTGATCCTAACAAGAACAACGAAAACATTATAAGGTGGTTGTAAGCCAAGGCCATCAGGTCCAATCGCACAAGGTGGCAAATATTGGAAATATAGGAACTTAGTGACCAACCCATTAGTCTGGCCAACTCTAGAATTAAATGCATTAAGTGGTCGTAAGTCCATACCATCACAGCCCTATTGCACAATGCGGTAACCGATTGCTAAAATATTTCTGCAGGTACAAAGCTGAAGAAGGATATGCATTATAACATAAGACAAAGATACAACTATCGTACAAATAAAACTTAGGCACTGTAAGAGTGTCCTTCACGTAGACCATCAGGCGAGGACGCACGGAGTAGCAATGATTGGAAAAAGAGAGAGACAGAGACAGAGAGACAGAGAGAGAGACAGAGAGAGAGAGACAGAGAGACAGAGAGACACACACAGACAGACAGACAGACAGACAGAGACAGCGTGTGGTGGGATAGAAAGAGAGGTAGATGGGTTTTGTCACACTTCTTTGAAAGAACAGCACATGATTTAAATCATCATGCGATAATAGGATCGCATGGAGATATTGTCGAAGTTCCCTACATATTAATATATCTACTTGAGATGCTACTCTATATGTGCTAACACATATCTCTCTTTCTCATATGTGGTTGATGTTTTACAATTATATTAAATTGAGGATTACATTACTTTACGCCAATACATGCAGAAAGGTTGATAAAGGATGCGTCGATTTAAGGAAACGTGAATTCTGAGCTAATTTTATTATAGGAGAAACGATGTACTTCGGTTTTCTTTGCTAAACATCAATCTTTCTTTGAGGCACTGATGGCGGTCAACGGTATAGACTTCTGATACTTAAACCGCATACGAGATATTCATTTTGCAACTTTGTCATATAATGCATATTATGCGGAATAATCAATAAAGATGTTCTACCGTATTTGTGCATACTGTTGTTTATCAGCTGTTATAAGTCAATGTTTTAGTAGCGTTGTTTTGTTTTATCAAGAAACATATGCTAGTAAATATTTATGAATCGTTATTGAGGGCTAGTTACTATCTTGATTATGGACTTAAATATTTTAATGTCATTGTACTGTTACCAATTCATTTAATGTTCAAAACCCATATTTAAATTTTATAAAAACGACTTATATAGTTAAATAGTTTTTGTAATACAATTATAACGAATATGTTGTGCTTTATTTAAGTGATATGTACCTTGACAAATATATGCACATCTTTGAAATGCAAACGAAATGAGTTAAGAGCCGGAGGGCAAAACTATTTATTGTTTAAAGATCCCTATGTATTTTAAACTATTAACAATCAGCCATAGAAAGTTAATCATGCGAAATGAACCATACTAAATGAACAACAGACAATGAGACTTTAAAATCCAAATAAAAATCCCAAACCTTTTCGTATTTAATTTTGTGTTATATAGTGCCTAAAGTTTCAAACTGCTCATGCATTCTTCATTAATCATCACAATTTAAGCTCACAAAAATTATATTAGTTTTGTTATTCTTTTATTTTGTATTTCTAAATATCATTAAAGTAAATTGTATTCAATATCAAAATGCCGAATGTGATGGATGTGTGTATTTAAGGTTAATGTGTTACAAATACAGCAAAAATATGTTCTGATTTTGTTGCCGTACACAGAGTTGACCTAGGGTGATTTATCTTCATCCGCAGAGTTTTCAAAAGACTGAGTTTAATATACCCACCGCTGCACGCGTAAAGTACCGGAGCTGAGAAGCCCAGTTACCTCGCTTTTTCTGGTCGAAAGATCTGACTTAGACTAAGTTACTTATAGAACAAAACTGATAATCGTATTATCACAATACAACGAATTCTGTCATGAAGACTTCCAGTTTACGGAAGCAATCTTCAGGTGTAGATCTGTTGTCACGTGGAATTGTCGGGGTTCTATCTAATCGAATTACCACATTCGACGGTGTAGTTTGACGGTTTGGTTAACTCTCAGTGAGGAATCACAGCTTCGGGAGTAACATGTCAGCAGAGAATAAGAGGATATCGAGCAATCCTTCATCAGACGTGTTGCTCCTTGCAGCTGTGGAAGCGAAAATAAACCTGTTGGTTCACTAGACGCCTTAAGATACATATTACAAATCTTCAATATCATCATATGGGTGAAAATGTAATTGGATATTACTAAATGAGTGAAATTCAATAATGCATGCATCGTGTCTGTCAATGAACCATACATTGATCGTGTTCATTTACAATTAATTCCCTGTTGACGTTACATATTCTGATTAGTTGCATTTAGTAATTAAATCGTTTTCTTTTATCTGTTTGTGCACTCTGTTTTTATCATTTGTTTCAATCCATACATGGATTTTATGTGCACAGGTAAGGAGTCAGAATCAATCATTATTTAATTAAATTATAAATTAGCATCTCATTCACGAAATCGTGTTCAGTCTCTGCACTAGATTGAATATGGCTTCATCCGGTCACAGAGAGCTTAGAAGACGGCGACATCAGAATACAATGACAACCTTTGTACAGCAGTACAGATACATAAAGA
>JAECUM010018234.1:0-30313 GCA_016617855.1 Megalonaias nervosa
TTTTACACAAAACTAAACCCAGAGTTCTAGCCCAAATATAATTCTATAACTTTTACATAACCAAGACTTGTAATTGTAACAGATGTTGCCTAGCCTTGTGTAAGGTAATGTGAAAATCAATACTGCGTCATCCAGGTAAAATATATTAGTCATTATGCAACGTCAGCCTCAATCACGTGATTTTCTAGAATCAGGTAGAAGATTGGGGATTCTATAATACTCAATCACGTGATTTTCTAGAATCAGGTAGAAGATCGGGAATTTCCAGAATCTCAATCACGTGACTTTCTAGAACATTCCAAATCACTAGTATATAAGGCGTTCAAATTCTCTCATAGTCACTTCACCGCTGCATGTTCAAGGGGAATCTTTACCGGGTGAGATCAGGTAAGTGACGTTTTTCATATATTATTTATACCTCGTCACCAATTATTAATGTTTTAGCCGATCTGTCTTATTTTTACTACGATTACTGTAATTCTCAGAATTTATGATTACTGTAATTCTCAGAATTTATGATTACTGTAATTCTCAGAATTAATGATTATTGTAATTCTCAGAATTAATGATTATTATAATTCTCAGAATTAATGATTATTGTAATTCTTAAAATTAATGATTCTCAGAAATAATGATTACTGTAATTCTTAGAATTAGTGATTCTCAGAATTAATGATTCTTAGAATGAGTGATTGAGCGATTCTCAGAATTAATGAGTTTCAATGAGCAATTCTCAGAATTAATGTGTTTTAGAAGAGTAATTATTGTTATTCTTAGAATTAGAGATTCTTAGAATGAATGATTGTTGTTATTCTCAGAATTAGCGATTCTCAGAATTAATGATTCTTAGAAAGAATAAGTCTCAGAATGATTCATAATCACATGGAATTTCCAGGAAACGCCAACGCAGATTTTTCAGTATAAAAGGAAGGTAGAATTTTCTTCTTAGGCACTTTCAAGGGGACATATTATACCGGGCGAATCAGGTAAGTGATATTATTTATATTTCATCACCAATGATTAATGTTTCAACTGTTGATATTAGAAATATTTCATTATCACGATGATAGAGACTAAACTTTACTTTACCGCTCACACAGCGACGAGATTCCAACAAATCTTTTATTTGAGGGTTGTTAAGAGGATATTTTTTATCGATAAAATATATTTTTGACCGATCAAGATCAATTGTAAGTTTAGTATATTTTTGTTGACTGATCGGATCGTGAAAGTTTTTAAATTCCGCTAGCAACTTTTGATACAATTGCTCGAGGTAATTGAAATACTCGCTGTCATCAGATCTGATAAGCGAAAGTTTTAGCTTGTCACGTGTTCCACTAAAACATATACCTGATGTTTCATTATTAATTTCAACTGTCAATTGTTTGCCGTCCATCATTAGATATTTGATCTTGCTATTGTAGTTATTTGTCACTGTCAAATTTTCAAACATTATTTCTTTAGTTTAGATAAAATTTCAGTCGGAAAAGATAATATCGAGTATAGATCTATCATCAAAACAGTACCCAAGTGCAAATGTATCTACCCCATTTTCGCAATAACGTTTATCATCAAAATTACTTAATCCGCGTTTGATAATGACATCTGTTTCTAGTTTATGATGATTCGTTCGAATAGCCATTGCTCTTATAAAACTAACACCGCCATCAAGCGCGTACTTGTAATCATCAAATTTCATAAACTTTTTAACAAAATCGCGAGGCAGACCTTTTGCTTTTTTCGTTATTTCATCATTATCTAACAATACTGCATACATTTTACTACGCAATCCGATAAAGTATTTGATGATGCTCGAGTTCATTTCATCTTTGAACTTACCAATAACCTTCTTGTTCGTGTTGTCATAAAATTTACTGTCACAAGGGTAATCGGAAAGATCAAACAGATGTCGATTATCGTACATGTCCTGATAAATATCCTCACATTCGATTTCATATACGAGCGAGTCGGTATCAGTAAACAATAATCTACTGGACGGCCATTGATTTTTAGCAAAATTATAATGAAAATCATACATCAGCCATTTCGATAAATCTAACACGGAAGCTCCAACGTAAATCGGTTTGTTTAGTTTTAGATTTGTTTTTCGTCGCTGTATCGCGACAAGATTTTCATTAAAAAGTTTCATGCTAACAAAATCATCGTCTGATACAAGTTTGTTTCTGCGATTAATATCATTAACTAGTTCGATATTTACGCGTTTTCTAATATTTTCCATCGTCTTACCAAAAACGGAATTGTTCATAAGCTTAAAAAAGTCTTTCTCAAAATTAGATTTCGCCACAGCTCTTCTCGAAGTGTTCGAGTTAATATAACCTTTCATCCAAGTTGATTGATTAAATTTTAGTACACGATGAACTTTTCTCAACACGAGACCAGCATCGACTGCTTGTTTTAAAACTTTGTAATGCAAAACATAATTTTTCTTATCAAGTAAATTTGGTACTAGTTTTTTTACCATAGAATTTTGTCTTGGTGATGCTGACGTTTGTTGTTCCTGAGATAATAAACTATAATCTATGACCATCGATTCCGCACAGAAAGGATAATCGTTATGCAATTTGTGTAGCCAAGTTGGATAATCGAGATCAACCTCAACGAAGTACGAAACATCGTCGGGTATCTTTTTATCTGTCTCTGATAGAAATTGATCAACCGTAATCCAACGAAATCCACCAAAAGGCATTGGTTCTGCCATAGAATAACCGTACAAGTTATTGCAATCTAGATAAATAATATACTTCGAAGGAAGCTTAGGATTATACTCTTTCAAGTATTTGTTGTTTGCTTCAGCATATTTTTTTATAATCATGATAATACCACCTCGAATACCTTTTTCGATAAAATTGAACATATCAACGTCAGTCAGTAATTCTAACCTTACTTTACTAAATTTTAACAAAGCATTCCATGACAACCCGGGAGCAGAATAATACCAACAAGGATCTAGTCCGTAATTATTATAACTCACTTCTCGAAAACTTTCAAAAACATCTGCTAGTAATAAAACATCTGTTTTTAGGTATAAATCATGATAATCGCCAAATGTTCTGCAATCAAATTCTTTCCAGATATCTTGCGCGTATTTGTACTCGTCATCGGTTATATTTTTATTTTTAAGTTGTGAATAAAATTTGTTCTTGTCAGGTAAAGATGTTTCATCAAATTTACTCCAATCGTCGAGATAATCGTACGGAAATACTCCTTTTTTGGTTAGTAGAGTGTATTTATCTCCAAAACAATCTTGTAGGCTATCAAACTTACTACAGCCTTTTACAAGCTTATTTAACGATGCTTTCATAAACTGCATGCTGTCAATAAAACGCAACTTACCTAGCGTAACTGACATATACTTTTCAAAATTATTTGGAATGCATTTGATGATGTTATCGAGTTTTAAACGAGATTTTACGTCAGCATCACCAAAAGCTTCTACGATAATGTGGCTATCATATCCTCGAAAGTTGTGAAGAATAACTGGAATAAAATCTGGAGCATGAAATTTTAAATTACATTGATCATGAGCCGCTCCACGGTACTGTCCGGTGAGATGGCAATGGTCATGTACTTTCTTGTCCCTGACGTTGTCAGAGTCAAAAGCTTTCTCACAAATATGACAAAATTTCGTTTGTTCGTGATCAGATTCTTGCTGAGATGTCAGTTTTATCATTGGAGTTACTCTTTTCAAACGAGTAAATATATGATCAACTTCGCTAATCAACTGCTTGAGAAGCCAAACAGCTGGATTTTTACCACGATATAATTTGATTGGTTTAGATAATTTGATTAGTTTAGATAATCTCGAATCAGCGCAACAAACTATCTTATACGCTACTCCACACGGAACATGATTTTGAGTTTTCCTTGTACTCGATTGGTTGGGATTATTTTCTACGCCAAGTACAGGTTGAAGTAAACATTCGAAATCAGCGTATATAGCGAAAGGAATTTTTAGCTTGTGATGGTGATTGACAAACTGTAACACGCTATTTTCTTTGGACGGCATTGTTATTCGTTGTACGTCACTACAGTACTGCAAATGCTTTTGTAATTTTTCATGGTCATTACAACCGTGTAAGCAGCGATAACAAAAGAATGTTTTCTTCTTTCGTTTATTACACTGTCCACCAACTAGTCCATTAAAGTTTTTGATCCAAACGTAATGATTTCTATAAAACAATAAATTTATAGTCGATTGTGAAGCTTTTTCTGAAATATATCTTGGATAGACCTTTTCTTTTCATCAAGTCCGAAAACGTTGATCGAAACATTGTTTTGCTTTTCAAACTTTGGTATTTGATTTTCTGCCACTGGAAAGTCAATATCTTTAAAATTTAATCTTGACACGTGACTGATACACTTCTCAACACGATCAGCATTTTTTTCTGCTGGAAATAACGCAGAAAGAACAGCCCATTGGAAACATTTGTTATCAACGTTTTTTATGTTTATACAACATTTTTTGTTTTTTATTTTTGGTGGCAGGTCGATATACGAACTACCGCGTAATGTGTTATATTTCATTGTGTGAAATAAAATTTCCTTGATCATTTCAAACTTCCAACCCGAACCCGATTCGGTATATTCTTCTACCTTTTTCCAGATTTCTTGGTGTATTTCATTAGTTAGTGACAAAAGATCAGTACCAAACAAAACACGCCTTGATTTTGCATTAATATAAGGGTCCGTAGTTTGCGTGTTAGTCGATTCTTCCGTCACAAGTAGTTTTGAAAATATAACGTGATATTGCACTAATATTCTTATACCCTTATGTTTTTCAAGTTCACGTTTTACAGTTGACTCTAGCAAATGATAAAGATTTTCTGCAGTAAAATTTACTAGTACGATTTGTTTATCGAACCGATAACTGTTGTCAAAACCTGTAAAGGCAGTCGCTATTTTTTCAGGTTCTCCAATAAGGCTCTTCTTGGCTATATCACGTAATTTCAGCATTGCTATATAATAGTGTAATATTATATGTTTAATTGATTGTTCGATCGATAACTCACTGCACGCCAGCTGAACAAACAATTAGAGATATAAAATCCTTATAGTATAATGACACAAAATCTGAGATACATTCGATTGACAGCAGAGGAGCAAGAAGCATATTATGTTCATCCGAAGTATAACTTCTACGCTGGAAATGCATTAGGTTCGGTTATTAACATAAAATCTAAAAAATCTATAGGAAAACCAACACCAGCGGGTTATAAGATTAGTGTAAATGGAGATAATGCTGAGAGAACGGAAATGTTTAGAAAAGATTTTATTTATGCTTTGTTCTGCGATGATATTCCAAAAGGACAAAGAGTCTATAGAGTAAATGGCTCGATTACTGATGACAATATTGAAAATCTATCTTTACAAGATGAGTTTCAACGTCATAAAGTATTCGATTTATACGAAGCAAATGATAAGGGAATTATACGACATATAAGGACAAAAAAAGTTATTGGAAAATTGAAAAATAGCGGATACCTGTTTGTGAAGGTACGTGGAACTAAAACAGATCATGTTAGTTATCTATCACATAGATTTGTTTATGAAATGTTTAATAACGATATTTCAGGTAATCTAGTTATTGACCATATTAACAAAAGTAAAACTGATAATCGTTTAGAAAATTTAGATTTGGTTACATCAAAAGAAAATACTCGACGTGGATCTAATTTTGACGGTAATAATTTCAGAAACCCTATAAGATCAGTTATTTCAGTAAATCTTGAAACTGGAGAAGAAATGAAATTTAAATCAATATCAGCTGCAGCAAAATATCATAAAATTGATAGTAAATCAATAAAATATGTTGCCGATGGAATAACTAAATCAGCAACGTCAATGTCAACTTTTGACAGATTTAGTTTTAGATATGATGATTAATGATATTTCGTAATTCTGTCTTAGTAAGACAGCTATGTGCAAATGCCATAATATCATCGCGATCAAATTGTAATGTTATAAAAGCATTTTCATCAAGTTTATTTTTTTCTGCTGCTGTTAGTAATATTTTATGAGAATCACCTTGCGTAACAATAACGTCAACGGAATACGAACTATAACCCGACAGACATTTTCGAACTGCTTCGGCTAGTTCCTTGTAATTTAATATATTAACCTTTTGATGATATTTTACCTCGTCAGTCATATCTTATAACAATAAATTAGATAAAAGTATATTATAATATGAACTTGATGAAACGACTTGCTGAAATATATGCGGAAGATACAATCGCAGACAATGTTAAAATCACTAGCGATAAAGTCGCAGATAATATTACAATCTCTACCGATATAATAGACAAATCTTCTAGTTATAGCGAAGATGATATTTTGTACAATAATAATGATGATGACGATGAAATAGTCGCTGTAGCTGACAGAAAAAATTACAGCAGACCAACAACTGGACGATATAATGTTAAGTATCACATTGCCAAAAAAATAATAAAATTTAACTTTACTGTTGCCGAACAACAGATATTTTGGCAGCTTATCAGACCATTTTTAAATATAAAAATAACTGGCCAGCGAAGGAGTATAAAATACGATTTTATTTTTGCTAAGATATTTAATTTAATGCCAGTTGATAATGAAAGAAAATTACATTTAATTTCGTTATGTAAAACTATCAAATGTAAATCTGTGCTTGTGAAATACGAACAAATTTATAATAACGTTATTGGATCGACTTAGTTGGTACCCAGCTATTAAATTTATCGCTATACCCACGCCATTTGACTAAACTTTTATCACCATTTCTCCTAATCAATTTTTCGATAACGAAAACATCTTGCTCAGTTTTCTGAAGTTCTTGTTCATAAAAACTACCAATGATCGGTTCCCCTGCCAGATCTTTTAGCGCGTATGTTACAGGTATTGTTAAAAGTACTTTATCAACTATAAACACTTCTTCAGTCCAGTTTGGAGTAAATCCTTTTTCAAATGTTTTTTTAGTCAAAGAAATTCTAACTTTATCACCGACTTTAAATTTATGTCTGCGGTACATGTTTTCATTTGCAAGAATCGGATTTTTAATTGCGTCGTTTGGCGATAGTTTAGTGGTTCGATGTTTCGTGTTATTATATTCGTCAACAATCTTTTGTAAATTGTCAATATATTTATTGGTAATTTTAGCTGTCAAATATTTGTGTATTTTTTCGTTTAGCGTGCGATTAAATCGCTCTACTACGACACTTTTACCCTCGTTTCCTGTAACATACTTTTTAATGTTATTTTGTTCTAGAAACTGCTCAAACTTTTTATTAAAAAATTCTGCTCCGTGATCGGTCCAGATTTTATTTGGTTTTCTTTCTGTACTTGTTATTATTTGTTTTAACGCATCAGTTATCGACGTTCCTGTCTTGTCTGAAACAGGTACACTAAACGCGTATTTACTAAAAATATCTATGACATTAAACAAATATTTCTTATTATCATTAAATTCTGCTAGATTTGATACATCAACTAAATCTATAGCCCAGATATCATCAACGGCATTTGCGACAACTTTACGTCGCGTAAACTTTTTTTTTAGGTTTATGTAGCTCAGACGCTAGATCATCGTATAATTCTTTTCCGAGTCCAAGTTTATATTTTGCTCCTATCATTCCCTGAACAAATCTTCTATCAAAACGTTCTCGTAGATTTCTTGGCTCCATATCACGTAATTCGTCTAACATTACTTTATCACAACCAGACTTATCTTGCTCGTTGTCCCTGTAACAAATATCATGACGCATTGCTATTGCATCAACTTGATTGTAAGGTTCTTGTCCTGGCAGTGGATTATCGTTCTCGTCAAGTTGTTTATCAAGAGGATTATAAGGTCCAGTGTATTTATGACCTGGCAATGTCCAACCTCCTTTTGGTTTCGGCAGTTTGCCAATAAATTTATGTATATCTATACCTGTACCTATTATTTCTCTGTTGTTACAACGTTGACAATATGTGACAATTTTATTTTGCTCGAGGCATAAATCTCTGTCAGAATCGCACTTGCATATCATTCTATATTTTTAGTCATCTACTAAAATAATCTCCCTGACTTTGTCAGGGGGAGGGCAACCAGCTCCAGACGTTTTCTTTAAAAACATACTTTTTCTTTTTCCACAGATTGCACAAATACTTTTTAGCATCATTCTATTATTTTTTGTTTTTTCCGTCGTCTCATCCTTATTTTCTGTTTTAGTTTTACATTTGTGACAATATGTTGACATTATATATTTGTAAGTTTAGATAAAATTATTAGTAAGCTTTAGATAGCTTTACAAAAATTAATTGCAATCTCATCATTAGCGTGAGAATGTTGCTTATCAAACTGCAAAATAAACTTTAAAAAATTAGGATCTTTTGACATCTGTTTAATGAACATTATACAATAATATCCGCAAGCAGAAGTTCCAACAGGTTGAAGTTGATTAGACGAATAATATATTTTTTTGTATTTTTTGTTTATGTATTTTTTTATTACATCGCTCGGTGGAAGTCCAAACGAGTCAAAGTAATTGTTATTATAAACTGCTACCCAATGTGTGCCGGATCCGTCATTGAAATCTTGTATATTTATCACGCATGAACCTACAGCTGATACATCGCTGACACCTTTGGTGTTGAGTTCATCTTTAGAATAAACTCCGTGAAATCTGGGAACTGATTTTAACTTATCAAGTATATCAAAGTTACTTAGCGGGGTGGTCGTGTTCCCGGCAATGTTAATCCTCGTCCTCCTATTCCCAGCAGATTTGGCAGTAGACTTCCCGCTAGTCCCGCTAAAAGTGGAGCGAAAGGAATAATTCCTCCTTGTTTTGTTCGATTTCGTTTTGTTGTTTTCTTTTTTTTCGACGATTTTGTTTTTCGTTGTGGCATTATATTTATCGGTCACATAAAATTAAGCTTTAGACTATTTTCTTTATACCACTACCCTCAACTGCTTTTTTCGTTGCGCCAGATACTGCTCCAGACTCTGCTGCTAATCCTAATGTACCTAACACCGGTAACATTTTTGGTATTATAGTGCTAGCTAGTACTGATAATGCCGGACCAAAGAAACCACCTTCCACCACAATGCGGTGGGACATCGCTGTTATTTGTGCGGCACTTAAATTTAAAACAAAAGGTTTTTTGCGATCGTATTTATTTGCTTGATTTTTGGTTAACATCAATTTTGTTAAAATACCCGTTTGAGAGCCAGGATTAACCTTTAATGATACCTGTCTCTGCTTTGCAACAGCAGCTGCTAATTTTTTAACTTGACCATCAGTCAAATATATTTCTTTTACAATATATTTTGTCATCTTATATAACGATTGCAGATTAAACTTGGACTGTCATTTTACCTCCAACGGAATCTATCGTAACAAATCTGTCGCTGATCACTAACGCGTATACGTACAACTGCGCTACTGGAACTGCTCCTAATGTCCAGGTAATTTCAATATCAGCTGTTGAATCAACTAATCTCTCGCCATGTTTGCTAACATCAAAATAAAATATTGGATAAAGTGTACGAAATTCCTCTACTGATATCTGAGATCCATCTTCAACATCTTGATATTTTTGTACTGCGTCGAGTAAATACATGTACGGTCGAGTAACATTTTTATTAGCGTCATCTGTAAAATTACATTCTATCACTCGTTCTGGATACTGCTTCGAATTTAGTCTAGCATATATTCGTCTAACATCAGCGTTATCAAATATCGCATTATTTTGTTGTTGGTTACCACGTCGCGCTTGCTGTTGAAATACGACAAACAATTGTCTCGGCAGTTGTTCGCTTGATGTTGTTGTAACTCGCCATGTGTAGTCAGTAGTATTTGGAACCGCTGTTTGATATATTTTATGTTGCTGAAAATAAATCTTGTTTGTATATTTATCGAGTATGCTATTTAGTTCTGACGCTTTTATGACCGACGGCGTTATTCGTGGCATCCACAACGCAAGTTTGTTTATGATAAACTGTACATCAGCTCCGCTATATCGAAATAGGCAGTCGTTTTGTTCTGCCCGATCTAAAATAAGTGTATGTTTAACTCCACGAAATACTTTATCGTAATCGCGACAAAATCCAAATATTGTACTTAACGGAAGCATCATTGTAATTTGACGTGATCCTTCTGCAAGTGCCTTTCTTTTAGCAAAACCTTCATTATAACGCGGATTTTTTACGTCAATTGAGTTAATAATTATATCTAACATTGCAACGGCATCTGCACCTGCAGCTGGTGGTGTTATACCAAGATTATTACAAGCTGCAGTAAGTGAGAGTCTCACAGCGTCTGCGTTAGCACCTGCAGCTGGTGCAGCTATACCTAGAGCAGCAGCATTATCAATAAGAAAATTTCTCACAATTGGAAGATCTGCAGCAGCATCAGCTCCGTGTGCTATAACACCTCTCCTGAAAAGTTCGGTTGATTCTGCTACACCACGTCCAGTATCTTTAAACCACATCATGTTCGTTGCAGTTGATCTGGAGTAATCATCGGAAAACGAAATAATATTTAAGATTGTACTTGCAACTTGTAAATGACTTGAAATATCTTCTACAGTTTGATTAGCTAGTTGATATCTAGCACTTTTGAATAAACACCAGCCGTTATTTATAAGAGCTACTTCTGTTCCAGCTGCAATTGCAACAGGTGGATTGGCTACTGTCATAATCTGACCGCGAACTTCTAACATTGCCTTATGTGGCAGTAGAAATACATCTTCGTCTCGAGTATTAAATGTTCTAATACCAGTTTTATTTGGTTCATTAGAATTTTCATCGAGATACTCAACATACTCAAATTCTGTTACAGTGTCATCGGTGTCATAAGTTTCTGCTAAATCGAGATAATTTTTAACAGACATTTTTTATTTATTAGATTATATAAAATTTTATTGCGGCGCCGTTACTTTAGATATTAATTTTTGTATAATCTGCTCGCCTTTCGGTGATAAAAGTTTTTTCGTTGTTGTTATCATAGCTCATTTAGTTTCTTTCGTTGGAGCGATTTCTGATATAGCTTGTTTTATCTCAGATGTGGACGGTGCGCCTTTTATTTTATCAGCTATTTTTTTGTCCCACCGCAGTTCCAGCGGCAGATGCAGCCCCAGTTGCAAAAGCTTTACCTGCGTCAAGTGCAATTGGTGCAACTTTACGCGCGATTCCCGGAACATTTTCAATAACTTTAGTAAATATACTTAAAAAAAATCCTCCTACTATTTTTCTTCGATAAATTTTTTTTCTCTGTTTCATTATATCTGATGTTGTATAATTTTTATTGTCAATCACGAAGTCGCAATAATTTTGTTATTGTACTAGTAAGTGTAAATAATATGTAACAATTTCGTTGTTCAGATCTAATTGCCTACCAGATTGATCTGTTAATTGCATTGTTATACTTGATATTTGATTTTCAACGTTTAACGGATAATAGATGATATGACGCGGAGTGATTTGCATGAGAGAACCTGGCGGAACTTCTGGTGAGAAACTGTAAATCGTTTGCCCTTTACTGCCCTGGGCTGAGTAAGATCCAGAGGCAATAGAGCAATTTACTAATATTGTATTTACGTCAGTTATATTTACCGGCAGTTCACCGTCATATGTAATAGCTTCATTAGGATCTAAATAATACTCTCTATGTTCAAATCCTATCAGTGGTGCGATACTTCTCGGTGATATAAAACTAACTGACATATTTTTTATTGTTATTCTAGCTCGTAACGTGTTATAATTCGCTGCTAACTCGAAATTATCAGGTTTCATCTTCTCTTTTTGCATAAGCTCTTTTATCACTCTGTTTAGATCAGTAATATTATAAGCTCCTTGTGGAATTTTAAATGCTTTCCATTGCGTGTCTCTTATTGAAATAATTGCAATCTCATCATTGACACCAGTTTTTACGTTAGCCATAGCATTCCAACAAGTACAAGAAATTAATCCAATTTCATACTGTTTCTCAGTATCAAGTTGTATTGGCGGAATATAATTTACTGAAAAATTTGCGCTATCTTTTGCGATTGTACTAGAGTCTAGCAATAATGTTGTTGACATTGTTATTTATTATATTTTTTATAAAATTAAATCACCTAGATTAAGTCCTTTGATTTATATTAAATCAAGGTGTAAAGTTTCATACTCGTCAGATGTTAATAAATTTTCTGATCTTAGGTGATCAAGTATATCAATAATTTCATTGTCGATTTCAACACTAACATTCCCAGCTTCTTTTGATGATATTAATAGCATTAATCTGCCTATCATTTCGGCGGTTGATGTAAATATTTTTACACCTGTTCCAGTTTTTACTCTTACAGATTCTCTATATTTTTTAACGCGATTATCATCGACTGATTTAAATTTCCTATGAAAATTCCAACTTTTATCATATTCTTTTTCTCTTTCTCTATAATCTACCGCTGCTATGTAAAAGGTATGAGCGATAACACCTTTCCTAATTATATCAAAGATCGTAATTATATCTTCTTCATTTATGGTTTTATCTAATTCTTTGTTAGCATCATTACTGTCTGTTATTATTTTATTTAATATAACAATAAGTTTGTCGTATTTTTCTTTTGGCCAAGTTCTTATTTTATCAATATCAGTTATATTATTATCTTTTAAAAAATCATTATATTCCTCATTTGTTATTTTATCATTTGCTTTTTTTCTAATAAATTGTCTTTGCTCTCCAACTTCCATAAACTTTAATGTTAACTCGCCGACTCTTTCTTGCTCTTTTTCAATATCCTCTAATGTTTCTGATAATTTTCCTAATATAGTCCTAATTTCATATGAAGTTAATTCTGCTAATCTTTTTTCAAATAAAATCGGATTATTGATCAGCCGGTTTAGTTCAGCTTGTCTAGCGGCGGGATCAGCAATGTTCCTTACAAGTGCCTCAGCCAATTTTCTTTTTTCCTCGTCAGATCTAGCAATAATTTTTGCAGCAGCCGCTTCTTGTTGTTCTTTAACTAATCCAACCAAACCTTTTTCCTGTAGTTGCTTAAGTTCTTCTTCTGATAGTGGTTTAGTTTCAGGTTGTTTTCCAAGTAGTGCTTCAGTAACTGGTTTGAGAATCGTAGCTGTTGTTTCTGCAGCAGTTACTTGTCCACGACGTGCTTGTTGTACTCTTTGCTTAAACGCTGCTTGAGATTGAGCAAGTTTTTTCAGATCTTCTATATGTTTTATATATTTTGCTCGTTTGTCCATAATTATTATATATAAGTTTTATAAAATTAAAACACCTTACTGCAAGTAAGTGTCAATACAACATCGAAACATTTTAGTTGGATCATGTGTAAGTTTATCAAATAAGAAAAAGTTATATTTATCTTTTGTAGCTTTATGATAAAGTTCGATAAATTTATCTTTTGTTACGTCACCGCATTGTTCGTTCGCAATATTTCTGACGTCAACATTGTCCAGTCCCGGAAATAATATAAAACAACCAGTATTTCTCCGAATAAATCTGTCAACATTATAAAAACCTTGAGCTAAATAAATAGAATTACACTTTTTATTTCGTGATAGTGAAAAATAAGATCTTATTTTATTTATCTCCGTATTATTTAGCGGAATATCATCAAAAACTACTACCTTATGTTCATCTGAGTCAAGTTGATTAATTGGAATAAGATCTTCTGGTTGATTGATTATAAAAAAATCTTCACCAGCCTCAAGATCATCATGAAGTTTGTCATTATATTCGCTTAGTAGCTCGTACTTATCTTGCTGTGGATTAATTGTGTAAATATAAACTCGATCGTAGTTAAAATTATCGCCGAGAAGTAAGTTCATAATCAGATTTGTTTTTCCAGATCCAGTTCGCCCAACAATAAGATAATGACAATCTGGAAGTTCATTGTTATGTTTATGTTTCACCAGCCGCTCGGTATCAAAGTTTAATATCGACGCCATCGTTGTTATATAATTTTATGTAAGACAATAAATAATGAGTTACTATACAAAATTTGGAACATTAACAGGAGATTTATTGACTGAAGGTTATCATGGTGACTTATCTAAGTACGCAACTCTTGATCAGCTAAGAAATGAAATTGATAATTTATTAAATCTCACAAGTGTGGATCAAAATGAAGTTGTTATTTTCCAGGATAAACAAGGACGATTAAAGACGAGTAATGTACAACTGTCAAATGTACTTCTACGAATTCCCACCGCAGTTGTTAATAATATTGTTACTTTTACAAATCAAGGTAAGATACAAGATTCCGGTAACTCGATTAACGATTATATCAAAAAAGCTGGTGATTCATTCACAGGTAGCATTATTATGAATCAAAATAAAATTATAGACCTTGGAAACCCAGCCTCAGATACAGACGCCGCAACAAAAAAATATGTCGATGATCAAGAATCTAAGTACGTATTGGCCAACGGTGGCATAATGCGTGCATTTCTCAACATGAATAACAACGGCATTAATAATCTTAGAACACCGGAATATGATTTTGATGCTGCAACAAAAAAGTATGTTGATGATAAGGAAATTCTTATTTCAACTTCGTTAAAAACAATCGGTGATGAAATGACTACACTTAGTGTTAATTTTTCTAGACACGTAGAAACGTTCTTAAATTTTCGTAGAAATATAAACAAACCCTTTAAAGAATTTTTTGGGGAACAACCAACCGTTGACATAAAACTCTCCGACATTAACACGAAACTCAATGATATTGTCAATGGAATACCTAATATTGTTAAAAAAAACTAATCTGATTAAAATTCCACACAGACAAATTAAAAATATCGTGTACACAGTAGCATCAGGATTAGCAACATGGTCACAGCAAAATAACACTATCAAATATACCGCAGAAGTTACTGGTGTTTATAGACTATCTATCTTTAGCTCTGCAAAGTTTAAAATTTATACTACAACATTTCCATGGCGTCATTCAACCGATGCTTTCTCTGGAGTTGTATCTATAGTGTTAAATAAAGATGCTGAAGAAATATTTTTACTGGAAGCAGATGATCAAACAATAACCGCAACGTCTTACTGGTGGTGTTTGGAATTTGTAGCTGAAACACCACAATTAATTACTTAATCAAACCAAGAACCAGCATTGTTGTAAATTAATATTATATAATGAAAAAATATATATTTGATTTCAATCACATTTCAAAAGAAATTCCAAAACAAGATGTGGACGCTCTAATGCAATATTACAAATTTTATCATAAAAAACTTTGGTGCGTGAAAAAATGTTATAAATACTATACCAAAATACTTCGAGTAATATCATATTTACCGCTGTTATTGACCGGATCTGGTATAATTTCGAGTGGTGCATCATTAAACCCGTTTTTGTTAATAATATCGGGCATTGGTGTTTCTCTTGAAACAGCGTGTAAAAAGATAGAACCTCGACTCGCGACTAAAAAAATAGTTGCCAAACGGCTAGTATCACCTATAAAAAATTACTTGATCAGATACGATCTTACTTGCGGGGTATAAAATATGATATGGACGATTTAATACGTGAGTTTCGTACTATTGACAGTATGTTAACAGATATTCTACCAATGAGAGTCAACAAGTATGAAAAAGATTATCAAAAAAAGTATGATAATGATAGGGTATGAAATATTATCTAAACAATAAAATAATATATGAAAAATGCCACTTACTTGATTCCGCTCGGTGAAGACGTCCTCTTGAAAGTGCCTCAGAAGGAAATTTTACCTGCCTTATATACTGCTGTTCAGGAAAATCACGTGATTGAGATTCTAGAAATTCCCGATCTTCTACCTGATTCTAGAAAATCACGTGATTGAGTATTATAGAATCCCCAATCTTCTACCTGATTCTAGAAAATCACGTGATTGAGGCTGACGTTGCATAATGACTAATATATTTTACCTGGATGACGCAGTATTGATTTTCACATTACCTTACACAAGGCTAGGCAACATCTGTTATAATTACAAGTCTTGGTTATGTAAAAGTTATAGAATTATATTTGGGCTAGAACTCTGGGTTTAGTTTTGTGTAAAATCGTTGGGGTGGGTGTTTTAAGATCTCGAGAGGAGTAATTTGTATTTGTTTGGAGGGTTGGGAGGGGGGTTAAAAGGTCTTTGAGATAGAATCGGCCTTATATAATACACTCATGATCGCCACACGATAACGGTAGTATCCCGAGTCAATAACCAATCAAGAAACATTTTTAATACGTTAACGGATACCGTGCATATATCATCTTAGATAATAATCTTAGGAATATATGTCTCACCCATTCGTTCAGGTGTCCACGCATCTCCCTATCATCGAAAGAAACTATGATAAGTATGAGACTTAACCCCTCTTTCTTTCATCTCTCTGGCGAGTCAGTGAGTCATAGTATAATCATGTCAAGATTCCGAATAATTCAATCGTACGCGTTGTTTTACCAGAACCGCCAGGTCCATTCAGATAATCTGTTTTATGTCTGGCCACAGGATCATATACCGATGGTGCTGATGATGGTTGTGACATTTAACTATTTTTATAATATATCTCCTCAGATTTATAATCAGCGGATTAAAAATAAGTGAGTATTTTTTTATTCTCCATTTGCCCCGTGATGCATCAAAGCCGATCTGTAATTCATTTAGCAATCCTGCATTTTTAAAAATTTTTACTGGTGTAAAATGAATCTGTGGCAACTCTAACCAAGGTATCAGGAAATCTGTTTATTCTCGATAATAAGTTTATCAAAACATACGCTGACATCGAAGATCTTTAATGAGTAAACTGTGGTGAGTCGCCATCAATGTAGCTCACAATTGTTCCTAATTTTGGCTCCGTCCGATAAGTTAACATTATTTCGATAAAAAAATATATTTTTCTCTGTTGTGTCAGCAATTATGAAATTGAGCTCAGCATCGTCGATAATTAATCTTGTATAATGTCATTTATGATCATATGATCCACCCTGTGTGAATTTTCCAATTATTTTTCTGCCAAGATCTTTTGCAAGTTTAATTTCATATTCTCTGATATCGTAATTGACATTTTTGTCGCCCTTGTCACCTCCGTCACTGACGGCGGGTTTTGGTAGCCAGACTTGTTTTTGTGGACGATACGATATTATTGCTTCACTCACGGTTAACGATATGAATATCTTTGCATCAAGCATATATCATAATAAAACTATTGGAGTCCCACCACGTTTATTAAAATGACGACCAAACCAAACAGCGACAACCGGATGAAGGTTTTCCGATGCGAATCAGTTAAATCAAAATCTGGCAAGGGTCCATTTATCGCAACTCAAGTCATCTCATGTGTTGGATGTCCAAATCTTTTGAAATACTCAGAACACCCTCTCATTCCAAGAAAACTTCCAGGATAGCATGCAACCATATCAACTGAGATAACATCCTTATAATCGTATTTAGTATTCCACAATCCGCTGTGTCCATATTCGACACAACTGCGTTGTATATCTTCAAGAAATTCCAACCGTGTTGGCCTCCATGAATTTTCCTCCTGAGCAAAGTGAGCAGCAACTGACGGAACGGTGAAGCAATTACTAAGTAATTGCTTAATAACATCAGTATCGTTCATATATTTCAATGCAATCTCGTTCATCTCACCATGAAGAGATTCTGTAAGATAAATAGCTCCATTAGGCCGTACAAACTGATCATAATAGCTATACTCGGAACTTTGAAACAACCACACGGATACTGGGTCACTCTTACTGTTATTTCTGATAGAATCAAACATATCACCGTCATGAAATTTAACGGTTCGAGTTCGTGGAAATAATGTTACGTCTGACGTCCATGTTTGAGCGTTATGATTAACGATCTCTATCGAAGCTCCCTTTGATTTATATTTTGATTCGCACAAAATCTCGCCAGTTAGTGTTTTCACCATTATTTAAAATTTTAATTTTTTTCCAACTCAGCAATGTTTCTGATCATAGCTCCATTTTCTTTAACGCGCTTGGCCTATTCATTTATTGTTTTATGTCTCAAATCCGTTAGCCCATTTCCATGTATGGTGTTTGAAAATGTTCTATAACTCTTTCAGCAACACAATTCAAGGTCGAAATTTTCATTGGTCGAAGATCATCAATGCTAGGATTATCATTCAGCGGATATATCGCATAAATAACTGCCGTCACAGGGTATGCTCGCTCATAATATAGTTTGTCGATACCCGTCAGTATTCCTGGTTTGGAATTTTTATTGAACGTAACAACATCCCCGGCATGGTGTGATTCTCGAACAGGGTGACGTTTGTCGCAGATAATCCAGGTTACTTCGGCAGTGATTACCACTATGATAAATTTTATGCTAAAAAGGTATCTTTGTTCAACGTCAAGATAATTAACGATTGTCCTTGCTCGCTGTTCATTCACTGAAGTAGCAATATGGGGTTATCATGTTGCCTAATTCTGAATGTTGATCATTCATGAGCCACCCCATCGTTGCGAAACTCTCTCTCAGCTTCATGGATACAATTGATTAAACTCTTATTCGTCAAATCAACATCAAACAAAGCTCGCCTCAGCAAGTCAGGAGTTATTCTGTCAAGATCGAATCTAGCTTGAGAGGGACTGATCGCAGATAATCTTATAAATTCCTTCATTATATAACTAAGGCAAATATATATTTAAATTAAACTCTAATTTATAATATATAATGATTCAAGAAAAGAATTGCAAGTGATTGGATCTACAACTCCTTGTAATAAGGCATGTGTAACTGATTTCTGTGGATACCACCTACAGAGTATTCAACGAGGGAGTTTAGGACCAAAGCTGCGTTAGAAATGTAACAAAGGAATCGGGGGGAAACGCAGTTGTGTAGACTGTGGAGGAAGAAAATATAGAGCTTTGAAATGGTATTATGATAAAAATAACTGATAGCATTGAATCTCCGATAAAAAAAAACGCTGGAGACTATCTCACTAGATTTTCACGCTAGCAGCATCCCACATATTTTTTCTAGTAATAAACTAATAATTTAGACAAGTGATATATACTACATAAATGGAGCAAGGAATTAATGCCAATGAATTTGTAACACATCCCATCATCAAGAATTATGAGGCATCGCGTGCTGGTGTGAATATGAACTGTCGACTACAAAGACTGGTTGGTTCGGTTGATAATGCTGGTTATCTCAGATTCACTGTTGGGAAAAAAACACATCTCTGTCACAAATTTATTTATGAATGTTTTTATGGCCTGATTGAAAAAGGTCTTGAGATTGATAATATTAACAGCCACAAATTTGATAATTCTTTAAATAATCTTTATGCTTATTACACAGTCAGAATTGTGAACGTGGAAATAATGTCAAAAATGATAATCATGCAAGGTCAGTTAAATCTGTAAATACAGAGACAGGCGAAGAATTAATATTTAAATCAACATATGCAGCTGCCAAACATTTATATATTAGCTGGGCTTCGGTACAATGTGCCACAGGTAATATAACCAGATCAGCATTTTCAAAGAAATAAAAACAAAAAATATTTCAGTATTTCACTCCTGAGTTTAATTAAACAACTCCCAATGATAATGATATTGCCAGCCACACACATTAAACCAGCTTTCTAGAAGCTTACAGATGGTGTTGATGATCAGTCACTACTCAGGCTGGTCTGCTACATTAGCAAGACTTGGATCAACAACAAAACCTACAACAGCACCACCTGGACTGTGCTTGGGCAACCAATGCATGACAACAACAATGCAGAGGAGTGACACATCCATCTTAATAAGAAATCCAATGATCAGTCACCACCGTTTTACTAACTGACCCAGAAGCTACACGAAGAAGCCAGATTGTTGCCAATTCAGTGAAAGCTCGTGTCCGATAGGTAAGTTATCATGGTACAATAGACAACAGAGCCGCATGAAATAGGCCAAGGTCTTAACCAATACACTGCAAAGAAGATCAGCACAACCAAACTCCTCCAGCTGTGCAGTCATATCAAAGGTCCTTTCCTTGACATGTAATGGAAGATCCATAGAGAGACCGGAAAAAGCCAGGAAAAAACAAGCAACCGGAAAACTCTGCCTGGTTGATAAATGCTGCTGGAAAACACATAATTGATGCCGGAAAAGACATTTAAATCTGATGAACTTTACTTTTATATACATGATTTTGTAAACATATCTTCTATCTATTGTAATAAGTAAAGGGGTCTCTTTACAGAGCTTATTAAACACTCGCGTGAGCTCTGCTCGAAGTCCCATGATTTCCAAGGACTTCTCAACGACAATCGTTATCAACTGGAAGTTCTAATTTCACGCCAAGACTATAAATAATTTTCCTTTAATCAGTCAATTAATCAGTCAGTTGCAACAAATATGCCAACTGTATGGCAACCTCACAACTGCAGGGTTTTTTCTTATTAGACTTCCATAATATTTACCTTAATAACAACAACAAAAAGCATTTCCAGATAATGGAACAACCCCTTCTCAATTATTCCATAGTATAAAATATCAGTCCCAATCACAAATATTTCACATGGAGATACACAATCAATTAACACCTTTAGATTTATATAGGAAATACTTGGTTCAAGCCCACTTATCCGGCTCTGACCTGAACTCACTGCAAAACTAATCCATGCCATCATGAAATCTCATCAATACCGCACTCTGATGTTTGCCCCTAGAAACTGGCTAATTACTCGGACTGATCAATACTTCCCCAGCACCGACTTCCCACGATCAAACAATTACTAAAATCTAATAAAACTATATAATGGAGACGTAAATACAGATGGCGCAAACATGACTGAGAATGCTGCCATAAAACACATAACTCCCAGAAAGCACCTTGAAATTTTATAGTGTCACACTGCATGCATATTCTGTAAACAGCCAATATTGGTATGATTCATCATCATCATCATCATCATCATCATCAATCCCTTAACCCAAGAGGTCATTGGGACACCACAGTTGAATTTACAACCAATTCTCTCCATCTTTCCCTGTTCTCTACTGCCCTTTGGTATGATTATGACATTTTTAAGTTTGATTCACGTAACATGTTTCTGATTTGCCGAGAAACAGGGCTGAAAAAGGCTGCCGGAAAACACCTTTAAATCTTATAAAGCGACATATTTCATGCAAGATTCTGGCAACAGTCAATATTTCTATGATAATCAGTATTCTAAGTCTAATCAAAGTACATGCTGTTACTCATCTGCCATTAATAGAGGCCAAAATTCCAATGAAGTAGGGATGCAATAATACAACCAAAACCGTATTGCGATATAACAAAACCATACTGCAAAATATATTGCACTACAGTAACACTCAATGAAAATAATAAATAATCATTATAACATTTACTACTTGACAAATACTAGATATGTAAGTGATGTTACCTAAACAGACCTCAAATGGTAGTCTAGTCAACTGAACATAAAACAAAATTAACATAAAAATGAAACAAGACTACACACACCTAAAAGCAGTAGAATTATCAGCAAATAAAAATCTGTCATTACCAGTCTGTGTGTGTTTGCATTTAAACTTCATAGAAGCAATGTTTTAAATGCCTCAACACATTTGAAACTATCTTTTTTTAATTATTTTAGCAAGATGCTAAATAAATCACCACATATTTTTCTGGATGAAAATTAACATATGGTCAATGTCGGAACTCAAAGCAACCCTCTGTGTGGTAACAATGTCTCTTGCTGTACTAAAGACTCTTTCCGACCGCATGGAAGCTGCAGGATTGCATGGTCTTTTCCTGACTATTTGTGCAAGGAGTGGAAACTTGTACTGCTGAGCTTTCCACCATTTCAAAGGATCCTCATCCAACATTATTTGGGATTCATTCCTGAACAAGTCAACCTCATGCTTCAATCTTACATCTTTAGAGGATTATTCCTGTTTCCCATATTTTGTTTACAAGTGCTATTATGACCGTTACTAGCTTGTTGGGTAGGTTTTGTATATTTCAAAGAGTAGACCAAATATATCTCACACAAGATCACTACTCAAACAGATAGCCAATAAAAAAGTAGAATTTGAATGGATCCCCTCACACACAGACATTCAAGGAAACAAAAAAGCAGACTCCTACAGTGTCACTGAAATGAACAGCATCATCTGGAACAAAATAAATGCAATATGGCAAGGACAGAGCGACAAGTCAACCACAAGGAGACAACTTCACAAACAAGAAAAGAAAGTAATTAGGGACATAAAGTACTCGACCTTCAAAAATCTATATGATGCAAAAAACAAGAAATGGCAGAGCGCTATTGGCAGGATGTGCTGGAAAGTATATTAAAGGGGCAACAAGTACACACTGCCCATTTCTGGAAACACTTGAACATGTGACCAACAACTGCCCCATTACAATCAGGAAGGGACTAAATTGCACACCAAACAGAAAAACATAGGAGAAGGTAGCACATATCCGGAGTTACCAGAGGTAAAAAATAAAAATTTAAGGGGGACATACCACAATATCCTTGAATTTATAAATAACATAGGGAAAAGTGGACAAATTAACAAAACAACTCTAAAACTAACACCAACATGTAAACCCAACACACCCACCCGATGGCTGTGACAAGGCAAATGAATGATCGCAAGACAAAACATTGTAGCTAAAGCTAAAATAAAAAAATAAAAACAGCTGCAGGAGGTACACTATAGTAAACTAAAAGATACACAAAACTATTAAAAATAAAGTAAACCCAACTCCCTGGCTACAACAAAATAATTAGTCCGAGTGTTAGGAAGACACAGTGGTATACCAACGACTAACATACAGACAGTAACCGGGGAAAAATAACATTAAACAGACGATACTCCCTGTAAAACTAACCGAAATCAATAAACCCAACCCACATCCCAAGCCATGACAAAACAAATGGAGTGGTTGAAAGACCCAGAGGTATAGCAATGGTTGAAAGACCCAGTGGTATAGCAACGGCTAAAACAAAAGTGGCTGGGGAAAACCAACATCAAGTTAAAAATTAAAATACTACTAATAGTAACACAAATATCACGAACTCAAGATCAGGATACCAGTAGGACTAAATTAAGGCCATGAATGATAAAAAGACAACAAATCTCTCAGGTAAGAAAAGCCAAGCTAACCAAAAACCACAAAATAAGTATAATTAGTCAACAAAGAAATCAAATGACCGATCAGGTGAGAGGCACACTGGCAACCAGAATTCAAGAACAAGGGACCAACAGGGCGAGCAAATGCAGTAATAAAGATGATCAGTATACCAGAGTAAGACAGCAACACTGCAGTACAAGGAAAATACATGAAACAAGCAGCACAAATAAATAAGATTAGGAAAAGAAAGAAATACCACAGCAGGGCAAGGGAGTCTTGGCAAGAGGAGCAGAATAAAGATCAGGGAACAAGCAGAATACAACTATGCAAAACAAGGGAAAATATGGGAAAAAAGCGGAGATAAAGATCTGGAAAAGACAGCAACATTATAGTGGGACAAGAGAATCTAGGCAAGTGTAGCAGAAATAAAAAAGATCAGGAACAGAAGAAGAAACAACAATTAGTATTAAAGAATATCAGGAACATAAGAAGAAACAACGACTACTTAGGCAGTACTAACAAAGAGCAGGAACTGAAGAAGATACAATGACTAATAAGGCAGTACTAACGAAGAGCAAGAAACGAAGGAGACTCTGAGGGAACAGAATGAAACCAGAAAAGAAATTGTCACCCCAAAACAAATCAAACAACCCGTACGAAAACTTCTGCCCTGACTTTAACCAGATTCCAGGTGGAATTTTAAAGCGGATTTCACCTAAAGCCATGGATTCCACTTATTATAAATTTTAGGTGGATTCAGGGCGGATTCTGGGTGGAATATGGCCCGAAATATGCAAATTACTCCGTCTATTATTAGGAGGAATCTGTTTAGTCCACCTACTAAGCAGAATTTGTTTATTCTGCTTATTTAGCCTAGATTCCCCTCATTATCACTTTTAGGCAGATTCAGGGCGGATTCAGGGTGGAATATGGCCCGAAATATGCAAATTACTCTATTATTAGGATGAATCTGTTTAGTCCGCCTACTAAGCGGAATTTGTTTATTCCGCTTATTTGGCCTAGATTCCCCATATTATCACTTTTACGCAGATTCAGGGTGGATTCAGGGTGGAATATAGCTCAAAATATGCAAATTACTCTGTCTGTTACTAGGCAGAATCTTTTCTTCTGCCTAATTAGATGGAAATACCTGCAGAAACCCATCCAGTAATGAAAATGTCAAAATGTTATTCCACCTTGCAGACTTTAGGTTCATTTCTGGCAGAATTTTAGGCGAAATATGCAAAATCAGTTGTCCTAAGATTCTGCTTAAACAAAAAAATCCATCAAAGATTTCCACCTGAAATAAAAAAAACCGCCTGAAACTTCCACCTGAAATAAAAATCTGCCTAAGGTCTCTGTCTAAAAACAGGCTGCCTAAAATATCTACATAAATATCATCCAATAAAAAATCTGCTTCAGATTTCTCTTAAACTGCCTAATGATTCTTAGACATTATCGGGAATCAATGATAAATATTCCCAATAATTTTTAAAATGGATCATAAATTTTATTTTGACAAATTATCCAATAAGATTTAGGTTTTTCTTGTCCTCATTTTCTTTCTTGCATACAAAACCTAATCCGTGATGGCATCATTTAAGTCTTTTTCATTTCACCTCAAGTTTGGTGAGATTTCACAAATATTTTGACCAAAACTTTCATTGACATTTTGGCGGTACCTCATTAAAATTTCACTGAAATATTTGTGAGATTTCACAAAGCTCTGACCAAAACTTTCACCGAAATTCTGGTGAGGTTTCACAAACATTTTAGCCAAAATTTTCACTTAAGTTTTGCCGAGATCTCTAACATTTCGTTTTGTGAGAGTTTACTATAACTTTGGTGAGATTTCACTAAAATTTTGATCATTATATAGTATTTTACTGAAATTCCAGGAATTTTTCAGACATTTCAAAAGGTTTCAAATAAATAATGGATATGAATGTGTGTGTGTGATTTGGATTTTTAACATAGCTTTAAAAATTTTTTGGTCATATTGCTACGATGTCTGTAGTGTGGCAGTTTATAGTGATGTCTAGCACTGGGACATCATGCCGCAGACATGTAGCATGATGTCCCACCCAATCACATTATCCTGACACCAGGCCAACCAGTTCTAACACTAACCTCTTAATGCTTTGCGCGAAGCGAGGCAGCTGTTAGTACCATTTTGGTAAGTCTTTGGTATGACTCAGCCGGGGATCGAACCCACGACCTCTCTCATCCGAGGCGGATGTTCTAACCACTAGGCCGCCAGAGCGGTACTGGGATATGAATTAAACAGGACTTTATTAATCAACGTGATATTTCAGTGTACATGAAACAAAATTATACAGATGTTGTAATTATATGACATCCAAGGCAAGAGGTATGGGAGTTAATAATAATAATAATATTAATAATAACAATAAAGACTTTATTTAGAGAAGGTAACTCACTTAGTTACAGAATTAATCTACCTTGAGGCCTTCTATCTGTTATGCACAATATATTATATACAGTATATACAACATGATGTGAAGAATCTGGCTAGACACTAAATAATTAAATGATTTTAAAAATCAAATTATCAAGCCTGGAACATATGCACAGGCATCTGTGAACACATAAACATATATAAAATATAAAATATTATCTTGCATTAAAAAATTCAACTGTGAAAATGATCCAAAATGACAGAAAAGCATCCATTTGAGACATTAAGAAAAGAAATGCTACGAGCCTGCCTTATGTCACTGTGTTGTACTGCAGACTTGATTTTTGATTAATGACTATGATGTTGTTGTGGTCTCTTGATTTAGTCCTTGTTCCATAAGCAGCGGTGACAAACGTTTATCATATATAATTACTCTTATTTTACACTTAATTCTAACACAACTAGAATATTTTGATAATATAAACAATTTGAAGGATGATTCTATTTGTGGGCCAAGAAAACTCCTCCAAGATATGACTTTTTTTTTTCACGTGGGTATCTGGCAACAATATAAACAATTCCCACCAGTGATCTATATGTTGTCCCTCCTTATATTCTGGAAGTTAATCAGTTTGGAGTTATAAAACCTCGAAATCATCCTGGCTCAATTCCTTGTCATATTTAGCATGCTAGCCGCTACTGTTAAGCTCTTTATGGCACAAAAAGCAAAATGCTAGTCCTGGCGTTCAGTTTTCATGCTGATTGACCGGTTACATTCCCATCAACCTTGCATTCAAGCTATTCTCATTGCCGCACATTTTTCAAATGGTTATTCAACTCGTATCCGGCCATAGAACACAATTAATTTTACTATATATTCTCTACATTTGTTTCTCAGTACTGAACTTTCCACTGTGTGACAATCAATACAAATCATATGTTAATCTAAAATACCTCCAAAGATGACTTTACGGTGAAGTTCTTGTCAGGGGTTGACCTGCATTTTTTTGAGAGACTGAATTGTAAACAAACACCATGCAATGGAACACAGATTTCACTTCCGGATCATCACCAAGGCCTTATTACTCACTGTGCACTGTCGCCGAAATACACACAGACAACCACACCATAAGCTCATATTCTAAAGAATAAACAATTGCCTTTTAAATCCTTACCAAGAATGCCTAAATCTAACTCTTGTATCACCACCAAACGGAGACAGGAAAAAAATGATCTAAAAATAGACTGGGACTACATTCGTGGGTACTGAACCGGAACTATTAATTGTGACCTAAGGCCATCCCGCTCGAAATTCGAATCGCCATGTTTAGCAAGCATGCTCATTCCCATCAGTTTCCGTTACGCGACGATTCATTGGGCAAGTACAAACTTTTGACCAATCAAAAAGCTCTTTATAGCGATCATCTGTTAAATAATATACGGAACAAATACTTAATAGAAAGCTTTTTGCGGAATGCGACCGGATAGAGCATTATTAAAAAAAACAGTTTCGGAGACAATATTTAAAAAAGGGTCCATATAGAGGAAAATCAGATTCAGGTCAGGAGAAACGCGAAATTCTGCTTTAAAACAAAAAACAAGAAAACAATCTTTTTTTGAGGGAAGTTTAATCCAACTGAAGTTAAACAAATACAACAACAACAATTTTTAAAAAAAAATACAAGGAAAGATTTGGAAAGAATTTATTATTCCCAAAATGAACAATAAAATTACAGCTATCAGAAACAGGAAATATAAATGTTGCTGAAAATCACTGAAATTGTACAAGAAACAAAAAATAAATTTTAGTTTATCTTAGTGATATTTTTTATTGAAATGTCAGTGATATTACAATCACAAAATATCACTATATTTTCAGAATTTTTGGCAAAGTGTCAGTGAAATTTCACTCACAAATTCTCACTGATGTTTTCGGAAATGTTGGCAGTCAGTGAAATTTCAATAATAAAATCTCCTAAAATATAATTTTAGTGAAAAAAGGACATTTGAGTGAATGTCAAAAAATTTTCACTCTGATTTTGCTGAAATTTCAGTCACATTTTCACTTGGGTATGATTGTTGTAGAGCATATTTTAATAGGAAGTAAAAGAAACTTATTTTTCAGAGTAAACATCAGATCAAGTCCAAAATCCACCTTGCACCAAATTTTCTAAGTCCAAAAATTCTATGCTAATGTAGTTCTTTTGATAAAGTTCAAAATTACGCCTAACATTTCTGCCAAAATCAGTCTAACTCCAAAATCCATCTTAAAGTAGGAAAATGAACTGGACAAGCAGAACTTTTCCGTCTAACAGTTATCCTTTAGGAGGAATATAAGAAATAGTACGCTTAACTATTAGACGGATTCAGTCTGTCACCTTAGCCGTATTCCCAGTCCGTCTAAAGTCTGTCTGAAATTTGGTGTTTTTAGGCGGAATCCACCCTGAATCCACCTAAACTCCAGGCGGAATCTGCCTAAAAATTTCATACGGGAAATGACCCAAGCCCATCCTACACAAAAGAGATTGCCATCCCCAATAAAAAACATCCATATCCAACCCTGAATATCCCTCTTCCCATCCCCTTGACCACAAAAAGAAAAACATAAATCTATAGCACTCACTCAGTGTAACACAGAGAACAACTATAACTTGCATACAAAAGCACCCTCACATCTACCCCCCTCCCCCCCTCAAAAAAATCCCCCACACACCCTTATCAAATAGGGCTTTCATGCTGACACAAGAAAGCTCTCCTTAGACAAAAACTTCCAGGTCCTGCCTGGTCCAGTTTACAAACTTGCAATGTTGAGTCATATGAATTAAGATCACAAAAAGAAATGGCTATTGTAAGCCCAATTGATTTGGCACACCTTTCAGAATACTCAAATATACACGAAGAATAATATGATAGTTAAAACCATCATACCCAGTCACAAGGTGACATTGATTGTGTTACAACAACACACAACATAGACTTATGACCTTTCGACAAGCTCTATCTCTTTAACAATTACCTAAGTACTGAGTTTTTCTTGAGAACTATTCAAAAAGTGCATGATGGCAAAACATTAAAAACAAACTCTAAATTCACACCCTTGACCACTTGGAGCCTGCCAAATGCACTATAATGCCTCCTCTGATGTCTTCCCTGCCTTTATCACTTCCAGACATGATAAATAAGCATATGGTACATACATTAATAAGCAGTGGTGGCTCCTGTTTCCCACTCATTAAACAATTAAAAAGCATGCGGTTTTTTTCACTCCCAGAATAAGAGTAAAATCTTGCAGAGTGTTGGCTCCTTTCCTGCTCAACAAATCGATGTACATGTCCGAATGGTTGCACACATATGAAATTGAAAGTCAGTCATTTAGTTGCATTGATGGTGCAGTATGATGCGATGTAGTGTGATGATGTCCCTTGCAAGTGAAGCAGTATAACCACTCAGCTGAAGCAAGCACATTTGGTTGTAGTTCACCAACTGGAAAGGGCCAGACTGGTGAATCTCATCAGGAGAGGGACTAGGTCTTTCATTGACCAGAATAAAAGCTCTACAGGGCTCGTTCAAGAAGCACGGAAATCTTATCATGATACTGCAAGAATACACATATTAAATGAAGATCTCTCTTTTCTCATGATTTTGCCCAGTTTGTCTCTTGATCTTGAACAAGAGATGACCCCACCATGACAATAACCAAAAAGAGTGAACCAGTTTGCGACCCAGAAGAACAACCAGTTGACAACTCGGGATGATCTAGTCAACTACCCAGTACATGACACATTTGATGACTGCCAGTGACCCAGTCGATGACTCAGTCTGTGACTCAGAATAAAGACCCAGTCAATAACCCAGAAGAATGACTCAGTTGATGACTCAGTTAGCATTGCCATACACGACCAGTGTGTGAACAAGATGACTCAGTCAGCAAACCAGAAGATGGTCAAGTTGACAATCTACTTGGTGACCAGTGAGCCAGGAATATGACGGTTTCCTCCTGGTGTAGAAATCTGTCACTCTGGAGCGCCAGTCATCAGATACAGCAGAGTATCATTCCAATATAAAAGCCTATCTTAATGACACAGAGAAGGCTAGATTCTGGGTTGAGTAGCAAAGTGAACTCTGCAACAATATTACCCAAGATTTACAGTGCAAATGTACATCTGATGTATATCACTGCAAAAAATAACCTGAGATTTATAGTGAGAATGTACATTTCAAGTGTATCACTGCAGAAACCAGAAGGTGTGTGTGTGAGTTAGATTTTTAACGTAGCTTTAACAATTTTTCAGTCATATCGCTACGATGTCTGCAGTGTGGCAGTTTATAGTGACGTCTAGCACTGGGGCATCATGCCGCAGACATGTAGCATGCTGTCCCACCCAGTCACATTATCCTGACACCAGGCCGACCAATCCTAACACTAACCTCTTAATGCTGAGCGCCAAGTGAGGCAGCTGTTAGTACCATTTTTGTAAGTCTTTGGTATGACTCGGCCAGGGATCGAATCCACGACCTCCCGCATCCGAGGCGGATGCTCTAACCACTAGGCCACCGGAGCGGCCTCTAAATGTCTAGCGCTTGATTATGACAGTCTATCCCAGTTCTGGTACACGCTGACTGTGCGAAGTCTATCCCAGTTCTGGTACACATTGGCTGTGTAAAGTCTATCCCAGTTCTGGTACATGTTGGCCATGTGAAGTCTATCCCAGTTCTGGTACATGTTGGCCATGTGAAGTCTATCCCAGTTCTGGTACATGTTGGCCATGTGAAGTCTATCCCAGTTCTGGTACATGTTGGCCATG
>JAECUM010018235.1:0-23032 GCA_016617855.1 Megalonaias nervosa
TATATATATTTGATCCATCCCATTGGGGTCGTTCCTTTATGAGGCGGACGAATGCTACTGTCACACCTTCCTTCTTGCAATGGGTTGCAACAGCTGTCCTTACTACATCTATATTCTTTCTCGACTTGACATTAGAGAGCAGAATGCGTCTTATTTTGTTTCTTACAACTGGTTCAAACACATCGGATTCTATATCCCTTTGATTGGGTCTGGTAATGATTGTCTCAATACGTCTATACGATGTATCTTTCTTTTTCTGTCTCTCCTCGTCATTCGGAAGCATTCTTTGATCTTTTGGTGATTTGATGTGCCCTTTTTGTGCTTTATTTATGTTGTTTTCATTTATTTTTATGTTAGATCTTTCTTCATATTTTAACCTCTCTTGCCGAATTTCACTTGATTTACTATCTCTTGCGTTTTTAGATGTTACTTTTGTTTGCTGATTATGACTCACATTTTCCGCTATGTTAGTCCGATCAATTCGTGAAAGTGGCGGGAAATCCTTCAATGTAAACATAGCAGGACCATTTCCGGACGAATATGCTGGAAGAGCTCTAGCAGATTCTTTGTGTATCTCTTTCTGTCCATATACTACATTTTCTTGGTCAATAGATGGAGAGGTACCGTATCTACTCTCTTTGCATGCTGATAGTTCATGATTTTCGTGATTTTCTTTCACTTGCAAGTGTACGTTTCTTCCACTTCCTTTGTTAGACTGATTGTATAAAAGTATGTGTCTTGTACAAATTGTGTCTAACTTTCCCTCATTACAGTTGATCCGTTTCATGTTCGTGTTTTTCTGTGTCCCGCTGCTGCGATTTACACAAATAATAGTATAAAAAAATAAAACTAACGCACGAACAATCGTACCATGGGCGATCCCATGGAAATTGTTTCAATCTTATTGCAAAATACAGCACTGCATATTTGGATGAACTATTTTGTGAGAACTTTACATTCACGTTTTCAAAAAAACAAAGGATTTTTAGTCGCCTACATCTTAGCTTTCGCTTACACACATATCGTTTGCACCAAAACTTTAGTATGAACATTACATACAAAGACAGCAACCATTGACTTAAACCATTTATTTCTCCGTGTAGGTGTATGTCATCGTTCTAAACTTTTTTGGAAGTCTCTTTTTGGGGTTGCTAGATTGTAAAAAATAATCTTCATGGCGTACCAAAGGAATTTCTTTCTTCGCTGGTCTTGTTTGTTCTGTCATCCTATCAGATTTACCATCGCTTGTTCTTTTCTTCTCTCTCAACCTCTCAGTCTCTCTCTCTGTAGTGGATGCAGATGGTGTTGGATATGAGACAATCATATTATCTACGAGATCGCTAGCAAAAACGTCTACCAACGCATTTTGAAAAGTATAGTGTGACACGGATCGTTATTGTCGCTTGGTGTCTGCTTTCTCCTTGGAAAAGTGTAATCGTTTTACACAACTTGAACTCTATACATTTCGGGGTGTAGGTGTAAGCTTTCCGTTTCAATTTTCTGGAAGTGAGTGTTTGCGTATCTCTAATACGACAATAAGTTTAGAGGTCGAACGAAATTCTTTTGGGCTGAATAAGGACTCTCTCGAAATCGCTCGCATGGATTTGAGCTAACACTTCACCTCGTGTGAGAGAGAGAGAGAGAGAGAGAGAGAGAGAGAGAGAGAGAGAGAGAGAGAGAGGGGGGGGGGTATGGAACGATGTTGCCTCTTAATTTCTTCTTGTTTCTCACCAAAACAGTTTCATCTTGATTGCATTAATTTCGTTTGAGCAGGTTTCTGACGCAGCAGGTCCCTATATAGGGTTAATGTAATATTAGAGTCAGAGTATTCATTCAACTCTTAAACGATCAAGAAGACGGAAGAGTCAAACACAAATCGAGCTTCTAATCAAAGATTTGCCAGGCGTCATACGAACGTTTACTTCAGAAAAGGCAACGGACTTCCAAAGGAATACTTGCTTTATCTGTCAGAAGAAAGGACTTTGGGCAACAGAATGTCCACAACGTCAAAGCAATACAGAAATAAAGAGAGACAACGGTCAAGATATTTCAGACTGCTCTAAGATCAAAGAAACAAAATGAGGAGGGGCTTCCAAAAATGAAGAAGAATCATCCGTAAAGAAAGAGGAACCCATACTAGTTTAGAAATATAATAAACGAAGACGAGAAGAAGTAAGTGAAGAAGAGGAAAAACATGTGGCCGTGAAGAAATTCAAAACATGGAGAGAGAGAGAGAGAGAGAGAGAGAGAGAGAGAGAGAGAGAGAGAGAGAGAGAGAGAGAGAGAGAGAGAGAGAGAGAGAGAGAGAGAGAGAGAGAGAGAGAGAGAGAGAGAGAGAGAAGAACAAATGGACTTTTAGTGATGTGTTGTGAAATTTAATTGTAACTTCTTAAAGGAGAGAATGTATCAGAAAGAAAACGTAAGCGTCTCTTGGTCTTGATTTTTATAATAAGGATGCTGTGTTTTGTTTTCATAGTCACTGTATGAATATATGCTCTTTCACCTCTCTCTCTCTCTATCCCTCTGGGTTATGTTTTAGTCAGAATTAAAATGAAAGGGATGTTTTCCTTCGCGTACGCGCTTTGGGCATGCAAGTAGGAAATAAATTGTCTGTTCATCCATCATTGTTGTGTTTTGATTTTTTAAACTTTAGATTTATACTCACACACGAAGACAGTGACACCATAGAATGTTTGGTAGAGGAGTTTTGGATAGTGTGTTTAGGAGTGTAAGGGGTGCTGGATGGTATTGGGATTTTGAATGGTATGGTGGTGCAATGGATAGTATTTTTTGTTGTCTAAGGGATAGTATATTTTGTGAGCTTTCATCTCCTTCTCTTAAACAATCTAACACAGAGCATTTTTTGGATAGTGTGTGTGTAAAGGGTTTTGAATGGTATGGGATGTTGGATAGTATAGTGGTGTGATGGGTTGTATTTGTTGTGATGTAAGGGATAGCATATTTTGTGAGATTTCTTCTCCATCTCTTAAACTCTAAGCTAACACAGGGCTTTTTTGGAAGTGTGTGTGTATGCGGTTTGGATGGTACAGGTGTTGTTTTGGATATTATGTTTGTGAGATTTCATCTCTTTCTCTTAAACTCTAAGCTATCACAGGGCTTTTTTGGAAGTGTGTGTATGCGGTTGGGATGGTACAGGTGTTGTTTTGGATATTATGTTTGTGAGATTTCATCTCTTTCTCTTAAACTCTAAGCTAACACAGGGCGTTTTGGGATAATGCGTGTAAGGGATGTTGAAGACCATATTTCGGGGGGGGGGAACCTGCAGTGAGAGGTGGCAATCCTCGCAGGCGTTAAGAGATTGCCAAAATACCTAAACCAAAACAGCCCTTTTCAGGGCAACCCAGATCTCTAGAAAAGAGACTACTCCTTTGCCAAATATAAATTTGTGTTTGAAGGTTAGTGTGTGTGTATGTGTGTGTCTATTTTCCCCTAACAAAAAAAAAAAAAAAACCAACAACATCTTCCTATTCTAATGTGTGTTTTTATGTGAGGGTTTTGTGGTGTGACTATACAAAATTACTAACTTTGCTTGTGTGGTAGTGTGTGTTTGGTAAGTTTGGTGATTGTATGTAATTGATTGAGGTGTGTTTTTTTTTTGTTTTTTTTTTTTTTTTAAAATAGGCTTCCCTGCTGAAATATGTGTTGGTATGGAGTATGGTGTGTTTCGTTTGTTATAGTGTCTTGGTTTGTTTGTTTATTTCCATAAACATTTTCGACCCATACACCTTTCAACCCCATAAACCTTTCTACCCCATAAACCTTTCTACCCCATAAACCATTCTACCTAGGATATTGGATCGTGTGGACGGTGTCATGGATAGTATTTTTGTGGTGTAAGGGATAGTAGGTTTTTGAACTTTCTTCTCCTCTTCTTAAGCTAACCCATGGCATTATTGATGGCGCCTGTATGATGCATTGGATGTTATAGCTGGTGTGATTGCTTGTGCTATTTCATTTCATCTTCTTACATTCTAAGCTAACACAGGGCGTTTTGGATAGATTATATAATGGGATGTTGGATGGTGTATAAGGTATGCGATATTATGCTTGTGGGATATCATCTCCTGCTCTTAGATTCTAAGCTAACACAGGACATTTAGATGTGTGTGTGTGTGTCTGTGTGTGTGTGTGTGTGTGTGTGTGTGTGTGTGTGTGTGTGTGTGTGATTTGTGTATGTCTATGTTATGTTTGTCCTTATAAAAACATTTCAAATACCTACATACCTACAGTAGCGCGTATTGAGGTCAAATCGAACACTATTACTAAATTCCCAACCGATTGAGGTCAGCCACTTGCAACACTGTTGCCATTTTTTTCCTAGTATCCAGTAACCGTGACGAGATTGAAGCTAGAAATTTTGAGGCTATAAATATATACTTGGGGTTTTTCATAGGAACTTCCAGAGTTATAGCTATGAATAGATATTCGGTTTTTCCATAGGATTTTCCCACAAATTATAGCTAAAAATAAATACTAATTTTTTTCAATAGGGATTTGGATTTCCACAATTTGTAACTATAAATAGATATTATGTTTTTCCATACGATTTTACAACAAATAATGGCTAAAAATATATACTAGATTTTTTCATAGGATTTCACTACAAATAACGGATAAAAATAAATACTAGGTTTTCCATAGGAATTTCCACATGTTCATGCTGTAAATATGCACCAGGGTTTCTCCATAGGATTTTTCCACAAGAGGAAAACCCCAAACGACTCTTTTTAGGGTTACTCACTTGTCTGGAAACGATCTATATTCTTCCACTATTACCCCAAAAATGTTTAGCCTTTGTGTTGTATAAGTTTTTGTTTGTTTGTTTGTGTATGGTTTGTTTGTTTGTTTGTGTATGTCTATGCTTTGTTTGTCCCTATCAACCCCTTTATAAACCCTTGTCCTTATCAATCCATTTCACAAAGACTTTTCCATACCTACCTAAAGCAGCGCATATTGAGGTCAACTCGAACACTGTTACTAAGTTTCCGCCCGATTGAGGTTTAGCCAATGTTGTCATTTTTCCCTAGTCTCCAGTGCCTTGTGGTCACCCATATTTTATTCCCTTGTCCCTCGACTGCCCCACCATGTTAAATTCCCATTGTCCCTCTATACCATATTAAAATTTCACTTTTTTGCATATAAGTGCGCTTTCCCTATTTCGCCATACATTGCTACTTATGTATGTATGTATGTATGTATGTATGTATGTATGTATGTATGTATGTATGCATGTATGTATGTATGTATCTATGTATGTTTGTATGTATGTATGTATTTATGAGTGTGTATTTGTATGGGTATATGCATATACTGTTATGTATATTTAATTTGCATTTGTGGGGGGGGGTCTCCATGATTATATTTAATAGTATTTTGTACTAAACCTTGTCCAAAATCAAGTTCATGTTGTTCCCGACTACGGACACTGATGTTTTTATTTTGTAAACAAATAATACATAGTTAATAATTCCCTATGGGTGTTGGTTAAACATTAGGATCAGTATATTAGTACTAGTAAAGGACATTATCTTTACCATGTTCTTTGTTACAATTTTAGTAACAGGCCTTGTCTAATTATAACTTAGATTGTTCTAGAAATGATCTTTTGTCCTAAATCCTGGCTCTTAATTTGTGTCTTAGTTTTTTTTATATAATCTTGTTAACTTGAGAAATTATTTATTCCAGCAATAGCATTTGAAGCAGAAATCAGCCTTATTGCTGTGTTCATTATTTCATTTGGGTGAAATTTATTTATTCATATTATTTATTCACTGGAAATACAAAGTGCTCTTACATAATATTCTTGGACAGAAACATTAATTTTGAAATATAATGAATTCTGACCAGGGCATCTTGAACTATTTTATTGTGATTAATGGAATACTGTTAGCACATCATCACACTTCTGTCTACTGGTACATTAGTACACTCAAGGCTCCAGACACATCAAACGCCTTCAGCGCTTTATCTTATTTCGAATTCCACTAGAACTTAATTAGAACTTACTCAGTGGGACTGATATTAGAACTTTATTGGACCATTTGGGATGTAAATCGCAATACTGTAAGTTCTTTTTAAATTTTCACTTTGTATTCTATGGAAATAAATTATTTGCTGAATTTTAGAAAACTTCCTAGTTTTGCTCTTTTCTATAAATTGTTTATGACCATAACCTCGTAATAATACATATATAATGTGTTAATGTAAATGCACGTGTATGAGGGTGCATGGGAATAAGAGTATGTATTGTTACGATTCTATGGTGTTAACAACTAACAGAAAGACGCAAAACAAACACGTTTTGTAAAACTTTACAACAACAATTTAATTATCAACGTTATAAAATGAACATTTAAGAGAAATTATTTCCAAAGTAATCATGCAAAGTTCTACTGAAGTCGAAAAGAATGAACATTTTCGTATAAAGTTCAGATCCACTAATATATTGGTATGCCAACAGTCCTGACATTCAAAATGGCTTTGTCCAGAACTCCTTTGAATAATGCACAATAATCCCAGAATATATTATAATCCAATGAGCACTTTGTAGTTTCAATAAAAAAAAAAGTCTTACAAATGTCTCCTCTCAAATTATCTAAACACATCAAACACATCTACAGATTTCAATATATTGAATAAGAATCCGAAATAGAAAGATTCCAAAATAGGAATGAATCTGATTGCTCAGTTCAGGCCTATACACACCTTCAAGAGTCTACTACGAATAAATGTCGAAATATACCCCACGTGACAGATCTTAACACTCAACCTAATTTTTCAAAATACCTATTCATGTGAGCTAACTCATCCAATAACATAATTCTTCTTAGAACCGACCTGACCTAAACCCTCCAGCCAATGAAAAATTACTAAAAGTTGTCAAAAGGTTTTATTATTAGAAACCTGATATCTATTTATAAATACTACGCAATCTACACCCGTAATATCCTAAAATAGAATTTTATACCTGAGTACAAAAAATTAGCTATCTAATATCTTGACTACAGATGATCATTACAATTTATAGTCATGAATAAAAACTACACATAATATAGATAATATAGATACAGTCATGAACAAGAGTTACAATATATATATATATATATATTGTAACGGCCGAACTAGGTCCGGATACAACTATACTACACCAGGGATGAGTATGCTTCTTATCAGCTGACTAAGGAGGGGAGAATGAAGTAAACTGGAGCTCTTGATTTCTTTTCAACCATAAGATAATATGATGATTCATTTATTTAGAAACATTGAATAAAGTCAGTTCATAACCATGACAGTCTTGTTGTTTTGTGCACTAAGCCAAAATGCTATCATTGTCTTGAGGTACAGTATATGATAATTTCACAGGGTACACATTAGCACAATGCTATTAGGTCATTATATTATTACTTCTTTTGATGAATGAAAATTAGATAAGAGTTACCATATCTGGATTTAATTGCAATGAAATTTACTACAGAAGAGAAAATATGACTTGATTGCAATATGTGAAATGTAAAATCTGCAAGGAAAACACGTGCTTGACTTCACACTTCAACTATAGAATAAAACTTATTTGAAGTGAATTGCTATAGATGGAAGTAAATTGGCTGTCAAGTCGGTGAGGAAAACATTCATAATGACTGTTACATATATGTAATTAAATTGCTTGTGTGTTAGTTTTAAAATTCTTTTTTATTTTATTTTTGTTTCATTACATTTTATTGTAATGATTATTGAAAGGATAAATAATTCTTCGATATTTTCTTTTAGCAAATGTTGTTTATTTAAGACGTAAAAGTGTTACATGAGAATTATTTATAGTTAACCTAGTTCGTCTTAGGTTGGGAAGTCGTAAACAGGCAGTTAAAATGATTGGTCAGTATCGGGGCCATACTTTCCTTGCGTGATCACCATGTGTAAACAACGTTTATTTATGATTGGTTTTTAATTGGGGTTACACTGGCGTACGTGATGGATTTCTTGGTTGGTTGGTTGATTGGTTAGTTGAATTTTTACGGCGCACCAGCACTATGAGGCTATTTAGCGCCATACCAAAGTTTATATCTTTCATCATTTAAAAGTGGTAAAACGTTTCGTATCGACCAGCGATACGAAACCAAACAGTTGAAGGTAAAACGATAAAATGGTAACGGTGATAAATAAATAAAGTTTCCCGATCAATGGGGAGTGCAAATGATGTATGACAACGAAAACAGATGAAAGGTAATTAACATTTAGCGACGGTATATATAGCACATAAAACTGTTCAAGGTGATAGCATACAAGCTATAGCTTATGATAAATATTTACTTCCTTCAGGAAATCTATAATATAAGAAACGCTAACTGTATCAAAGAGCTCCCTAATGTCATGCACATAGTAATAATGATTACGCGTAGGTTGGAGGTCGAAACACTCCAACATAAAGTGCTTAACGGTGAATGGTTCATTGCAAGCTACGCACTCTGGTGGGTCTTATCCTTTTAGTATGTAGGAGTGGGTTAAATAAGTATGACCAATTCGAATTCTTCCAATGACTACCTCCTCCCTACGGATGGCTCTGTAAGAAGGAGTCCATTCTCCTAGGGTTGGCTTGATGGCATGAAGTTTGTTATTCACGGCATCATTCCATGATGCCTGCCATTTCTGACGTAAACATTCTTTGATACTACGTTTAAAATCAGTATACGGTGTTTTAAAATCAGATGGTTCCAGTGATAGGGCCATTTTAGCAGCGCGGTCTGCTTTGTCATTACCTTTAATTCCAATATGGCTGGGTAACCAACAGTATACTATATTGTGGGAAGTACTCAGCTCAGTATGTTTGAGGAGAATATTGGCTAATAATGGATTCTCCAGTTTTCTATTATGTAGTGACTGAAGTACTGATAGTGAATCGGAGAAAATGATGCTGTTTAAAATGCGCTTGCTTTCAATATATTGCAATGCAAGGTCTATTGCTCTGATTTCGGCTGAGAAAATTGATGTACCATTTGGCAAGCGAACTTTTGTTGTGTGTTTTCCACTAACGAAGGCTGCAGCAGCCTTTTGCTCATCTTTTGATCCATCAGTATATATTCTTGTATAATTTTCAAATTGGGTGAGGAGTTCATGGTAAGAGGAGTGGAAGATAGAAGGGTTTGTCTCCGATTTTTTTTCCATCGTGTAAAGTGAAAAATACTTTTGGTTGTTGAAGTAGCCAGGGAGGTGTTTTGGAGACGGACGTTTTCTGAATTTTTGAAAGATCAATTTTGGTACTGTCAAGGCATGGTAATATTCTAATGCCAAAGGTAGGTATGACGTTTGGTTTATTGTCATATAAAGTTTTATATTTGGGTTCAAAAACAGCCAAAAAAGCAGGGTTCAGAGGGTTTGATCTTAATTTGAGAGCATACTGTGCGGAAAGCATTTCTCTACGTTGTGATAAAGGGGGTTCGTTCGCTTCAACGAGTAGGCTTTCACACGGGGATGTCTTAAATGCTCCCAGAGCAAGTCTTATTCCCTGATGATGAATTGGGTCAAGAATCTTCAAATAGGAGTTCCTAGCTGAACCATAGACAACGCAACCAGTCTAGTTTCGAGCGAATAAATGTTCTGTATAAACTGAGTATGACTTTCCTATCAGCACCCCAGTCAGTGTGCGCTACTACTTTAAGTAAATCTAGAGACTTCAAGCATATAGCTTTCAAATTCTTCAGGTGTGGAATAAAAGTTAGTTTTCTGTCGAAGATAATATCTAAAAATTTTGCTTCCTCAACAACTGGAATAGGTGTTCCGTCCAGCGTGAGTTTAGGTCCATCATGATGTCTTCGTAACTGACAGAAATGCATACATACAGTTTTTGATTTCGAGAATTTGAAACCGTTAGTATTGGCCCAATTTTGAATCTTGTTGATATTTTGCTGTAACTGTCTTTCAATTGTATGCATGTGCTTGGATCGGTAACATATTAAAAAGTCATCAACATATAGGGAGCAATCCACACCGGGAGTCAGACACTTGGTGATGCTATTAATTTTTATGTTGAAAAGCGTCACGGATAAAATACTGCCCTGGGGCACACCCATCTCTTGATCGTGCATATCAGAGAGGGTGGAGCCCACTCGTACCTTGAATTCCCTGTCTGAGAGGAAGTTTGATATGAACGAGGGCAGTCGGCCTTTTAGACCCAGATTGTGTAGGTCATTTAGTATTCCATACTTCCACGTTGTGTCATAGGCCTTTTCCAAATCAAAGAAAACCGCTACTAAGTGTTCTTTCTTGATGAAAGCGTCGCGAATAAATGTTTCCAGTCTAACCAGATGATCATTGGTACTGCGACCATAACGAAAGCCACTTTGGAAAGGAGATATTAAATTGTTGGTTTCCAAATACCATACAAGCCGAGAATTGATCATTCGTTCCATTGTTTTGCATACGCAGCTAGTTAATGATATAGGTCTATAGTTGGTAGGATCTGCGCTATCTTTGCCTGGTTTGGGAATTGGTATTACTGTTGCTTCCTTCCAAATTTTTGGTACATTACCAGTAATCCATAAATCATTGAAGATTTCCAGAAGAACTGTTAAGGATGGTTCTGGAAGGTGTTTCAAAAAACTGGTAATGTATATCGTCAGGCCCAGCAGATGTATCATGAGCCTTATTCAAAGATTCCATAAGCTCCGACAATGAAAACGGTTGGTTATAACTCTCCGAGTTATTCGATGTGAATTTCAACCGTGTTTTTTCTTTTTGAGCTTTTAATCTTTGGAAAGCTTCTGAATAATTGGACGATGAGGAATTTTTGGAGAAACAATAAGCAAGTACATTAGCTATTTCATTTTTGGTATTGAAATTGTTGTTATTTATCTTCAAATGTCGGAATGAATTGTATTTTCCCTTTCCATTTATTTTGCGGATCGTGTCCCAAACTATCTTTATTGAGGAACGATAGTTTAAAGTTGAAACATATTTTTTCCATGATGCTCGTTTACTTTCTTTAATTATGCGGCGAGCTTTGGCCCGAAAAATACAGTACTGAGTTAAGTTTTCGGGCGTTGGACGATTATTGAATTTTTTCAGTGCTTCTCGGTGTTGTCTAATGGCTTCTTTACATTCTTTAGTGAACCACGGTTTTGGGGTTCTTTTACAATTCGGCGAGGACTTAGGAATAGATTCTTCTGCAATCTCAATTAAGACGGATGTAAATTGTCGAATAGGATCAATATCGTTTGGGACGGTATTCCTGTTGAGTCTAGCTGTACAAAGTGTTTCAAACTTGGTCCAGTCAGCTTTCTTTAAATTCCACTGTGGAATCGTGTCATCAATTGTAACGTTGGTGTTCTTAAGACAGATTGGAAAGTGATCACTGCTGTGAAGGTCATCAGCGACCTTCCAATTATAATCCAACAGTAGTGAAGGAGAACAAATTGTCAAGTCGATACATGTGTATGTACCAGTTCCTGGGTGCAAGTACGTCGGAGATTTGGTATTAAATAGACACAAGTCGTGTCTAGTAATAAAATCTTCGACCTTTTTGCCCCTGTCGCTTATGTAATTTGATCCCCATAAAATATTATGGGCATTAAAATCACTGAGTAAAACAAATGGTGCAGGAAGTTGTTGAACAAGCATGTCTAATTCGTTTGGTAATAAGTTGGTGTTTGGTGGTATGTAAATAGAACAAAATGTAATCACTCGATGTAGAGTGACACTCACAGCAATGGCTTGCAAATTTGTGTTTAAAGGGATGACGCTATGTGGGGCTCTACTGTTCACAGCAATAGAAACCCCTCCCGAGGCCCTGTCAACGTTCTGTAAGTAGGTGTTAAACAGAGAGTAGTTTTTAAGTGTGATGTTGTCCGTATCTTTTAAAAAGGTTTCCTGAAGGCATAGTATTGCAGGATCATATTCGTTTAAAAGCAGGAGAATATCATTGTAATTGGCTTTAAGTCCTCGACAATTCCATTGTATGATCGTGTACTTCATTATAAGTTTAGATTGGAGATTTTGGAGCTAGGTTAGACTTTTCGCGGAGAGAATCTATATGGTTATTTCTACGGAGGAAGTACGGGGATGATTTTTTTGTTAGGTCTGGAGCTACTTTGAGAACATGGAGCGGTATCTTCTGCATCCATGCTCTCAATGTCCCCAAACCTGTTATAGAGTTTGATGGGGTCTTCTGACCCCTTTTGCTGCCTATTTCCTTGCGATCTGTGTTTGGTCTTTGGTGATTTCGGTTGTTGAGTATTATTGAATGTTGTTTGGGTAGATGCCGTGGTTTTTTGTGCTTGGTAATGGGGGGTGTTAGTGACACAATGCGGAGTGGCTCTACACTCAGACTCCTGGTGAGAATGATTTCCGCATCGGCCACATATTTGGCTTTTTGAGCATCGGTCTTCATGATGACCATATTTCTGACACTTATAACATCGAAGTGGATTTGGGATGTACACATCAACCTTCACTTGCAGAAAGCCAACTTTGACCACTCTGGGTACTGTTGGCTTGTTGAAGGTGAGTATAATGGTGTTGGTGTCCTGCAGGTTGTTGTTACGTTTAATACGTATTCTACGGACTGCAGTGACACCTTCGTTTTTCATCCCTTCAATGATATCCGTGTCACTGACTCCAGCCAAGTCACGACAGCGAATCACGCCTTTGGACGAATTGAGTGTTGTGTGGGCGAACGAGGTCACTGGAAAATCGAAAAAGGTTCTCATTTTCTTGAGGTTTTCTGTTTGACCTCGTCGCTCACACTCGACAAGTAGGCAGCCCGATTTTAACTTTTTAACACCTTTTGGTGTACCAGTCAATCCCATAATTGTTTTCTCGATCACAAACGGAGAGAGTACATTAAGCGGTTTTGTGGCATCTTTAGACTGTATAACCATGAAGCGTGGAAATGAATCCACACCACATGGTTCGTCATCTGAGTCAGATCCAGTTTTGGTACGTTTGAGTTGATTTTTTTTTTAAATATCCATGTTGGTGTATTTAAAATTCAGCACCCGTGCTCCCCGCCCACCAAGGAGCCCAACAAGGGGACACTTTTCAAGTGCCAGGGATACACAGATGTTATACTCAGTAGGTAAATTCACCTCCTGATTCATCCCATAAGACATACTCAGTCGGTAAAATTACCGCCCAATTGACCCGTTGAGCCACCGCCTTCTAGGAAGTCTTCTAAGACTTGGAAAAGGGAAAGTTAAAGGGATAGAATGTAGGGGCAACGGTGGTATCAAGAGAGATACAACTAGAAGGATAAAGAAAGTGAGCGAGTAAATAAAGACCTCCTAGGGCTCGACGTGACCAGCCGATTTGTCGAGACCGGGCCCATCCCGACCACCCGTCTAGAAGAAGTAGAGGCCAAAGTAGTGTATTGCATCGGAAAGCCTCTGCTCAACTACCAGGATCCTTTCCTCCTCCAACACGGGTCGCAACCCACGGCAAACAGGTTGCCTCTACTTAGTCGCCTCTTACGACACGTAGCGAGGCACGGCGGGCCAATTCTACAACCCCGGACCCGCAGGGGGTGATGGATTTCTTGTAGTAAGAGACCACATGACCCATCTCGCGAGACTTGAAATGATGTTTTTGGGGTTTAAATACGCATTCTTAATATTCTTCTGGCAGAGTCGTTTTAACATCTTGAAGGAACAAGGTGTTTCTTTTTATTTGTTGCCAGATTGTTTGTTTTTCATCTGGCTATTGGATTTAATAATTTATTCTCCTGGAAACTCAACAAGTTGACTTTCTTATAAAAAAATTCTGAAAGATGTTCATGGAAATTTATTCTGGAATTATTCGGAAACAAAAACTATGATTCAATTGAGGAATTTTTGATATTCGTACATTGGACCACATCTGACATCATCGCCTTCCATATTTGTGTGTCGTCGAGATTCGAACTTAGATTCTAATAGAACTATTTAGTGATAGGACTTGTGTTTTTCATTCTTAGGATTAAATTTTGGATTATATTCACAAACCGTAAGTCCTATTTACCAATATTTACATTGTTTTCTAGGGAAATAAATTATTTTGTTAAAATATACAAAGCTTGTTGGCTTTCACTCTTTTCTTTGTTACTGTGTACGAGCCCTTGTCACGTAACATGACTTAGACAACTAGTAAATTATAAAATAAAAACATAAATAAATTATGTTTTATAGATTGCTAGATTAATCAAGTATTGTTGAATTGAATTTAGAATGTCAAATCGGTGAGAAAAACGCTCACAATGACTTAGACATTCTATTTGCCTAAAACTTTGTAGGACCTATAATTAAAGAAAAGGAATTATATCTTTGTAATGTAGGGAAACTTCTCTGTATGTCTTTAACTTCATGAAACTAATTAAATAAAGAAAATAAATAAGAAATAAATAAACGTATTGGTCTGTGAGGACAACACTCTCTTAACCATATAACTGAGGTTCAAATAACAAATGATATAACAATGTCTAGTTTGCTTATAAAAATAAATTAGAAATGACTAGAATGCATATAATTTGGAAGAGAGAAAGGAATCAAAAATAAAAAGTAAATTCCTTAAATAAATATTGCTTTGTGCTTAAATAAACTTTAACAAAATATTTACTGTCGAAAATACCACTTAAAATTCCATAACTCTATAATAAACTAAACAAAACAAAATAAAAAAATAAAAAAATGAAAAAATAAATCTCACAATAACTGTGATGTGCCTATTTTGATTGCTGCAAGCTGACTGAACTCCCAGAAGCAGCCCACAAAGCCTTATATACTCCTGACAAAACCCACAAAACCCTCAATCAACAGAGCCCACAAAACCCACAAATCCAACAAAAACCACAGCGTCATCAACGCCCACAAAACCCACAGTTCTAACAAAATCCACAAAACCCACAACCAACAGAGCCCACAAAACCCACAATTTTTGTTGGAATATTTAAACAAACATAAGCTAATATTGCATGTGTGTATTTAGTCAATCTTCACAATGATTATTTATAGAAATTACCAACTTGATATTTTACACATTGTTACATTGCGATTGTATTGCCCAAAGAAAAGAAAAAAAAAATCAGTTTTGTAATTCGCGGCACATACCGTGTTATGCTGTTGCTCATAGCAATGGTTCGGAAACTGTTATGCACTGTTACAATATTACCGAGGTAGACCGCATGACAGGGCAGTCAACATGTGTATATACCAAAGAAATAAAGAGAAAAACCAAACTTAAATGCGATGATGTATACAAATGAAACATCAGGGGCTATAAACACATTGAGTATGTATCGTGCAGTCTTAAACGGTTAACTAGAAATAGTCATTAATAAAATTATCAAGAATTCCATCCGTCGGCATTGATACTCCCTATTTTCGCTAACTCAAAACATGTAGACTATACAGCTAACAATTAATAGACGAAGTAAACAAAATAGAGAATCCTAGAAAATATTAATGTCAATTCATTTGAACAACTCACTGGTAAGGCGCTGATTTTAAAAAAAAATCGGGACCGAATTGGGCGGCTTATATGGTGTTTACCGTATACAAGCATGCATACCTCACTCCCTAAATGCAGGTTATTACAATATATATATATATATATATATATATATATATATTATGAGTTATATATATATATATATATATATATATATATATATATATATATATATATTTATATATTTATATATATAAACAGAATACATAATTATATATCCATAATTACAATTGCTTTATTTGCTAAATTTAGCGACGATTTCTATTAGCTAGAATTCAACCATCTGATCATACCGAGCTGAGTTCATGTGAGTATAAAATATACGGAAAACTACTTTATACCAACATCTATAATGAGTCACGTGCAAAGTAACTAACGTAAACACTGAAACAGAAGGCATACACACTGCATGCCATGAAAACGAAATAAAAATGGTGAGTTTATATTTTATTTTGAAAACTGAATAAATTGATGTTGAGAGAATCAAACAACAAATCTTTGTATTTTCCTGAATATAAATAATTTTTATTTGACTAGGATTGACAAAAAGCTGAGAAACTCAAACTCTACCAAGAAGATCATTGTCGCTACAATAATTTCAATGCTGTTTGTTACAAATGAATTTGAAATTATAGTTAAATTGATCAAGGGAATGGGAAGAGGAGGGGATTCAAGCATTAACATTATAACAATTGGACTCAAAGTCCAACAATATAAGATGCCGAACCTGATAGTTACGATTCGAGGGTGGAGGTGGGAGATAGATCCCGTACCTCCCTCATCTTAACTGCCAGGCTCGATGTTTTGCATTGTTTGGCCATTGGACCCCCACCACGATAACCATTTACTGACAGTCTTATTTTCATTTGCAAGTAATCCTTGTATGTAACCTAACCTGTTTATGAACATGAAAATAGATTTAAAGACAAGAAAATTGGTTAATCAAAATTCTGGACAATAATGAATTGACCAAGTTACAATGAACTCGTAAAAGCATCAAATTCAAGAGTCACTTGTATGTCATACAAAACAATACATCCTTTTCTTTGAGAACACATGGGGCAATTTAGATAAAATATTAGGAGCTGCTGTGGAATGCTTAAAACCTTAGATCGGCATCCATTGGTGGAATCACTTGTTTGGTGTTGACATATCTATTGAAGATTCCCTGGTCTATAAATAGACCCTCAACAACAATTCTTAGCTTAAATATGGTTCTAAAACGGATAGGATATATCTTTGAAAACACTCAAATAAAAGTATAAGAATTAACAAACCTATGCAGAATTGAAATTATAAGAGTTTAATGGGGTTTTTCGGAGTTTATCGTGGCATAAATTGTCAGCTGCCAACAAACACAGCTTACATAATGCATTTCGGACTTTATTTGCTATGTGAGTCGGCAACTGACAGTTTATACCAGAATAAATAATAGCATTGATTGAAATTTCATATATGCTATAGACTGGTTTTACTGAATGTATAACACGTGCTGCTATCAACTTCTGTGCTACTATCAACTTTTGCAACAAATTTAAACGCATATATATATATATATATATATATATATATATATATATATATATATATATATATATATATATATATATATATATATAAGATAAGTGCCAACTAAAATAAATCATCATTCTGATTCCATTGCACTCTCCTCTCTGTTCTGCTTTTCAATGGAACTATTGAAACACACAAGTTCAGCATTTCTACAATTTGTCAGAAACGAAGAGGCTAGATATCTATATAACTATGTATTCATAATTGTGATTCAGGGCCGGATCGGGGGAGGGGTCCAGGGTTTCCAGACCATCATAAAAAGGAACGCACGCACACACACACAAACCCATAGTTACTGGTCATTATGAAATTTGACCATCGTTTATTCTTGCGCACGCTTGTTAGGTAGTATGCACACTGTTTCGTGTAGGCTCGTACAAATGTAAACAGAAGAAAAGAGTGAAATCAACAAGCTTTGTAAATTTTCACAAAATAATTTATTTCCCTAGAAAACAATGTAAAACTTGGAAATAGGACTTACGGTTTGTGAATTTAATCCTAAGAATGAAAGAATACAAGTCCTATCACTAAATAGTTCTATTAGAATCCAGGTTCGAATCTCGACGACGTTCCAATAAGGAAGGCGATGACGTCAGATGTGGTCCTTGTACAAATAGCAACAATTCCTTAATTGAATCACAGTTTACGTTTCCGAATAATTCCAGAATAAATTTCCACTGAATTTCTTTCTCCCAGAATTGATAAAACAGTACACTCGTTTGGTTTTCTAGAGAATAAATTATTAAAGTCCAAAAACAAATGAACTTCAAAAACAATCTGGTTTCAACAATAAAAACCTATCCAGCCTTCAAGGTTTCAGAAATACAACTGACTCACAAGGGCTCAGAAAGAGTTATTATATCAAACCGAATCATCATTCCGTTCTCACGAGATAGATCACGTGGTCTCTTAACACTTGAACAACGCAATAGCAAAAATGTAATTTGTCACGTAGCAAAATCCCCTTTCTACTCTCATTCTGAAATAAATTTAAAAATAAAACAGTGTTTATTCAGACTAGACGAAATGACCTTGGCAATAGCCAATCGTTTTCGCGTAGCGCTTACGCTACCGCGGACCAATGTGAACTAAAAATATTGCAAATGTAACACGTTTTACGTCTTAGATAAACAGAATTACTAAAACAGAATTTCGAATCCCGTGAAAATAATCATTACAATAAACTATAATGAAACAAAAATAAAATATAAAGAATTTTAAAACTAACACTCAAGCAATTAATAACAACACTTTGAGCAAAATTGACACAGACGTTTGCTTTGATGCCTTTTCTAGGAGAGTCAGGGCTTTTTTAATATCTTGGCAACCCCCACCCCCAAAAAAAGATTGACCGTATCCGGCCGTCGAAACTGATACTGAATTATGGAGATAGACACACAGATAAGCAAACCTATGCTTATTTCTTTTGTTCTCGATTATTTTAATCTATTTTTTGTTATTTGATAATAAAATCTATGCGGCGGAGTGGTCCATAACAGTTAATTAAATTTTTGCTTTTTAAACTTTTACTGAAATAGCCCAAAATTAAAATTCATTTCTAACTGAAATTAACTGCGGTTAATGTCACTCAAATGGTTTTTATTAGAAGACTAATTGCCTAGTACGTGTATTTCTAAGCTAAAAAATGGTTTAGATGACATCTATGGTTTCTTTTCGTTTCATTATAGCATCGTGTTTTCTTGCACATGTCATCTGATGATAAGATGATCTATAATTCTGCATTGATAATATTATCTCGAGCGATGTGATGGTCGTGGATAAATATTACTGCAATACCCTGTTCTTCTTCTTAATTTATCTGTTGGTGAGCGGTGTACTCAATGATGTTCCTTTGTATAAACAAACATTAACACTTTTAAAAAAGCAAAGAGCAGAAATGTCACAACTGTCATCTGATAATCGATACCCGAATGAACAAAACAAATTACCTTAAAGTCAAATTGAAGTGAATTTATTGGAGGCGTATGTTTGTTCCTTTGTACGATGGGACCCAATGTGGCGGCAAGGGGAAAAAAGACAGCAAAGAAGCGAAAAAGTATCATCGTTACAACAGATAGAAATTTATGTCCAAAAATAATAAAGAAAACGAAGACAATAAAGATGCAGATGGAAACCACGACAGGTGCGAAAGAAAAAGAAACTACGACCACAGACATCTCCAACAGAAAGAGTAGCACTTAATCCAGAACGCTTATGTATTATCTGTATCGTCAACCAGTAGTAACGACAGAGCAGTCAAAGTAACCACCATCGCTTGTGTCAACATCACCTACTCCTTTTTTTCTTTGGTTTTTGATGATGCCAGCTAAACCAGATGTAAGAAAAATCTTTCCAAATTTGCTGAAGAAGCAATCAAAATGGACATCTGCACATTAGAACTAAACGATTCAAGTTTTACTTGTTCTATCGTGACACTTATTAACTCGATTTAGTCCATGAAAAACTCCATTGTTTTCCTTTGGTGTCCAATGGAAAGGTCGCTCGAGGTCCCGGCAACAAGTAAAAATATTTACCTGTATGAAACAAAACATTCACATTTTCGCCTCAGTAACATTGACAAGATATCATCCAAAAACTTATCTTGGCATCGTTGCCACAAACCTCATTATCGTCGAAGAACTCATAAAACTGGGAAAAATTAAATACCACGTAGTTTAGTCCAGCATTGGAATTTGTCGTCGACGGTAACCAAATCTGGAACACAGATGCGAGAACAAATCTTTAAAATTTCTCCCACGAAAATCATTGACAGCTTGTGTGAATGTTGTTTGAATCCACTGAGATGAATTGTTCCATTGACGAAGAACAACCATTATGATAACATTGTCACATCCTTAGAATATTTTCAAAGAAACTTCTAGAAGCCCAAAAGAAAAAGGTGATGAACTCCTCTTTGAGATCAAAGGCATGGTTTATTGTCGAAAGATATCAGTAACACAAAACTTTTCTCTGGAATGACTAAACTAACGTTGATCCCCTACAGAACGGCGGATGGGCCTCCACCGCTAATATGAGCATCGGATACCAAACTTGCCACCGAATCCTTATGCCGCCGAGACAGCTAACGTGCACGGATGACAATAGTTACAGTGTCTGGAAAATTAACCAAACTTGTCAGAATCGCAAACATCACATCGGTACTGACAACTACTGCAACGTGTTAAAACATATCAACGGAACGCTTTAGAAGAGACAGCAAATGCAGTTCTAAGTGTTGTCATCAGTTTGATGACCGAAGAAAAAGCAGCAGTTAGGCGACGACGGCAATTGCCACTGTAAGCGCAAGAGGTTCATAATTGGAAGACAATGTATTACGTAAGCAAGTGGAAGAAAGCGTTTCCAAGGAAATACAAAGGAAAGCACGCTTGCTTCTACACATTCGAAACAATTGTCCTGAAAGACGTCGTCTGACGTATCAAAGAAAACCGATACCCTGATCCAATGTGGTTGATTAGATCAAATATGCTCACAGATGCCGTAAACGATTTGAACCTGTGGGATGGCAGCAAAAGGACTGTGCGAAGCCAGTGTTCATCATAATGCAGTAGGATGCAGAATGTTGGCAATGGACACAACATTATCGAAGTTTTCAATCGATGTCCATGTTGTGAGAGAGCGATGTACTCAAGGAAGAGCGTTTATTGAAAGGCAAACAGAAGGAAGGCATTGAAGAGTTCCAAAACTATCCCACACCTAAGGCAACAACGAGTCTTACATTGACGTTCGCACATACACGAGTGCTACAAGATATGTAAGCAGGGTCAAAAAAGAGATAATGCTCACGCAACACATGAAACAAGATAACTCTTGTGCAAGAAGATGAAAACGGAAAACAATAAAAACCACAACAAAAAACAGACGAGAAGAAATATGCCGGTAAACGCGTCTGACGGGGAATGAACAAGTTATATTTATAAGGAAAAGCTTGAAAACGTCCCCGATGTTAATGACATGTGGAACTTAGAGGTGGATTTGTAGATACCAACATGTCACCATGATCATATCAAAGACCATCCACTATCTCCACAGAAATTAATTCTAGATGAAAATGACTTATGTACCATGCAAAACGGAATGTTACATGATTACAAGGATACTAGGCAACTGTACCTAAGCTACGGTGTACATTGAAAAACAAAGAGAAATATATAATTCATTAAAAACCCTGAAGCAGAGCCTCGATTGTTTTAATCATTGAAATAGATAAAAAGAGTTATCTTGTTTCAACAACAACTACAGAGCTCAATACGTGTTTGAGATTTTAAAAATTTATCAACGAGTTCGAAAAGACTTTTTCAAAGTGATGGCTAATTCACTACTTCAAATTGAAAATCTCTGAAAGAGGACACTTCTTAAGTATATCTAAATATAAATAAATTTTTAACGGTCAAAAATATATTTCGTATGCCAGGAGGACAATCATATATGATGACTTGGTAGTAGTCAGCCTATAAAGTGGGAAAATTAAACTAACCAATCCTGTCTATAGTGAATTTACTGCGCTTTACTTTTCCAAGTGAGTAGCTTTTATTACAACAAATTGAAAAGCAGATACGTTGATATAAAAAGACTACTCATAACTTACACAGCTTAGTTATATATTCATACTGAGACAAAAAACTTCCACAGTGACATGAAAGATGACATCGTGCTCTCCGATACTTGTGACTATTCCAAGGACAGTGTACTTAACATCCCTCAAGTGAACAAAACTATACCATGTCTTTTCAAAGATGAGCTGAATGACACATAATTAGATGGTTGTGTGGGTTAAGAGCGAATCTATGTTCATAAAGGACCGATAACGATGCAAACACAGTATGCAAATGAATATTTAAAAAATGCGTGTTTATAAAGGATGTACAATTTGAGATGTACACAGATTAATTATACGCTCACAAGGAAAATTACGAGGTAATGCATTTACACAGATCTCACAATCACTATTTGTACCGCATCATTATGAACAAAGTAGTTTTGTCAATGTATGATGACAAAATGTTTATGGTTCACGTTGTAATCAAATTAACTTAACAGTCAATTGAAAGGAAAGCTCTTACCTGATCAGCAGTTTATTTCCTTTGTTCTGTTTCAAAATATATACAATCTCTGATTTCAGTTCTTCTGGAAAGAATTATTCTCTTCAAACACCGTTTCCATTGCTTTTTGTCCCTGACTGTAAAATACAAGATAAAATTATATATTGTCCTTTAAGCTTTTGATCAAAGGGTAGCACTTCAAAGCAATCGCCCATGCTGATATTTCAAAATGTCTACTAGAAAAGGTAGCTCGGTTATGTGAATCACTTTCTTTTCCACGATTGTTAGCCTTCAGTTAGAAACAAATTTTAGTTGCTTGATACAAGCATGTATAACTAGTAACTCTAACCACATATCAGTTTATCTTCAGGGTCTATCACAATCACTTTTCATCTTTGAATATTCACTTTCTCTCCTATTTATTGTTCCACATAAACGATGGACAGGTGATAACTACATAATAAAAAAGCCGTTGTATTCAGTATCGTCCAAATTGCAGACAATGTACATAATTACCACAATTAGTCACTCTACCATATTATGTTATGGTATTTATTGATGTATAAAACAAAAATGAAAATTGATAGTTTTGAATATTAACCTGACCATCTAAAACGAAGTAGATATGCATTTTGTGAGTATTACTATTTTCTTTTCTGCTTCAAATCAACCCTGATACAGTGTAATAATCACTGACGTATATGTTGCACATTTCTATGCTCTTTTATTGCTCAATAAAGATAAACCATATAGGCTTCTATCATCAGCTCCCTCAGTAAGAATACCAGATAATAATCCATTTTGAATAGATAACATCGCCGAGATCTTCTCAAACGCTGAATTGTAAAACCTTTCACGATCCCTTTCTTCGGCCTTTTAACACATTATCATAACGTTCTTCAACCTCATTC